>VWZZ01000523.1:76935-101541 GCA_013399095.1 Psophia crepitans
GGGACGGTTGGACTAGATGATCCTTGAGGTCACTTCCAACCTCAATGATCCTATGATTCTATGATTAGGTAAAATTTCTTCACTGGAAGGGTTGTCAATCACCAGAACAGGCTGCCCAGGGAAGTTGTGGAGTCACCATCCCTGCAGGGATTTAAAAGACATGTAGATGTGGTATCTGGGGACATGGTTTAGTGATGGGCTTGGCAGTGCTGGGTTAATGGTTGTGATTGATGATCTTAAAGGTCTTTTCCAACCAAAACAATTCCACGACTTTTACTAAGGACTGTTTATTTTGCCATAGCAGTACCTAAAACCAGTATTAATTCTGGTGTCTACAGAATGTGGGATTCATCTCCCCTAGCTTGAAGTTTCTTAGTAAGGATGTTCTTGGCTCCCCTTGGAGTCAGTGGAGAACCACAGGCACTTTGGGGCATTATCCAACCCAAGACTGTATGGCCAGATCACAGAGTCCTTGTTTGCCATAAGTGGACACAGCACAGCACGTGCTGAAAAGTCTGGGCAGAAAACTGAGCACAGATTTCACATGTCCTGGGTTAATGCATTACCAGAAAAACACCACCTTCTTTCTGACCAGATTTCTAAACCTGAAGCAAACCAAAAAACCTCCACACTCAGCGCAGTCTCTGAAAACTACCCAAATTCCTGAGCATAACCAGACATGGTTGTGGAGACTTCATAGCAGTGTTCTAGTACCTAAAGAGGCCTACAGGAGGATGGGAAAGGACTCTTTATCAGTTAATGTAGTGATAGGACCAGGGGTAAGCGTTTTAAACTGCAGGAGGAGAGATGGAGCTGAGATCTGAGACAGAAATCCTTCCCCGTGAGGGTGCTGAGGCCCTGGCACAGGGTGCCCCGAGAAGCTGTGGCTGCCCCTGGATCCCTGGCAGTGCCCAAGGCCAGGCTGGATGGGGCTTTGGGCAGCCTGGGCTGGTGGGGGGTGTCCCTGCCCATGGCTTGGAACTAGATGGGCTTTGAGGTTCCTTCCAACCCAAAGTGTTCTATAGCTTCACCTCATGGCACACAATGGCATTGCTGGGATTTTACATGTCTCCTAGCAATTAACAACCTGGAAGCAGGTTGAGCTTTTTCCCATAGATCCCACAGCAACAGGAGCAAGGGCTGATATTGGAAGAAAAATGCTAAACAGATGATGGTGGCTTTAAGTACCCAAAGGTCTTTGGTCAGGCTACTGGTGTGGGACACTTACACTGTTTGTATTCTGGATATCATCAACCATGTCACCCATGACAACTGTGTTCGGAAAGAAATCAAATTCTGTGCTTAATAATTTGGTTGGAAATTTTGTCAGTAAAAAGAAGAAAAGATTGGATATCAGGTCATTCTGGCATGTTCAGGGGTAGTTATCTCCCCCACATCAGTTCTTTGACACTGCAAGCCCCTGATCTATGTTCACCCCATCTCATTACATCTTCCTGTGCTAGCACAGTAATTTCTCTGTCTGCTTCTGGTGGGGTGAAACAAGTATCTCCAAAAAGCATTTCTGCTCACCCGAATCAACATCTATCCAGGAGATGCCCCTGTGGCTTCTCCAGGACATCAGTAGACAAGATAAAGTCCTGACTTAGGCATTAATCTTGTGCACATGCAGTGAAGTAGGATGAATTTATGGGTTTGCCTACACTACCACGTTAAATCCCAGCTCAAACCCCCTTCCAAGACCCAAGCACATCTGTGTCCATATAAACTCTGCCCAACAGCAGAAAGCCCTCCAAAAAGCTTGGCAGAGAGGACACCTTAACTTATGTTTTCTAGATGGATCTGGGACACGTTAATCATTGGCCCATACACCAGCAGAATAACCTGCCGCTGGCCCAACTTGCAGCTGCCTTAGTGCTCATGGTGTAGGGGGAAAAGGCTGGTGGCTGCTCCCAAAACCACACTCTGCCTCACACTGCAGATAGGGAGTGCCTGGGACAGCAAAGGAGATGCCTTTCTCTCCAAACCACATCCTCGCCATCCCCGGATACTTCTCCTTCTCAGACTCCTGCAACTACTACTGTCCCACCAGCTCCCCAGCTGTCTTTTCTTACAGCTTCTTTGTCACTCCTTGTACCTGCCTTTGCACTTTTCGTGCTTGTCAACGCTTGGAGACATTTCCCATGTCTTGGCCAAGAGTGAACCCACAGACGAGAGCATCAGTACATGCACACAGCTTGAGGGCGCAGCAAGACTCATCGCTCCTTACAGTTAAATTTCCCCATCTCTGGCTGAGCAAGCTGGCAGTGGGGGTGAGCACGCGCCTGCTCGCCCTGACACTGAAATTATCCCACATCCATCCCTCCCCTTCTCCGCTCGCAAATCCCGCCGCACCCTCGGAGCGATTACAGCCATAGCAGGGAAGCAGCATCCCAGTCGATACGGATAACACGCGATCTCACGCCAGGGCACAACAGAGTCTCGGATTAAGCGGTAATCCTCACTGCAGCCCATAAAGATGGATAAACTCATCGTTTCCATTTTACAAATAGAGGAGCTAAGGCAAAAAGATTAGCTGCCTTCCCTCAAGGAGCCCAAATCTCAGTCCTGAACTCAAACGAAATGAGTTTCTCCCTAAGCAGGGAGATGGGACAGGTCACAGCCGTGGGCTGGAAATCACAGCGTGCCTAGGGTAGGCTGGTGGGAGAGGACACAGGATAGCTTCTTAAATGTAATGGGAGACTTCTAAATCTGGCTTAGGTCCCCTGCTTTGTCTGAGGCCAATAAAGTAGTTTATCCAGATAAATTCATAGATTTTTCAAACCAAAAAGTGGCTTTTGAAGCATTTTCCATGATGCAGGTGTCCTCTCTCACCAGTATCTGGCTGAGCTACCCAAGGATGCAGGAGAAATCCCATTCACCTCACGGTGCGGTCTGAAGGAGGTGCCAATGGCACCGTCCCCTCCCCTGGGGATGTAGGATTAACTCAGCGCAGCCTAACGGCCCTTTTCAGTGCTCTGGGCTGAACCCGCGGAGCTTCCACTGGTCATGGCCCTCCTTAGTCCTTCATCTGTCCCCTGATGAGCTGCAGGCACACCCAGGGACTCCTGCCTCTCTGCTCTGCTCATCAATACAGGGAATTTTACCTTTAGTGCCGTGTAATATCCCAACCTGGGCATTTAAATGTGTCAGGCTCTTCAGCAGTGATTAATGAAAGCTTTGAATGGAGTTTGTAGCAACGCTGGGTCTCCCTGCAAGGGACCAGGTGGAGAGTGTCTGGCAGGAGTTCTGATGAGCAACAGGACAGCGCATGAGGGGGGACACTCAGGACGTGTGTCCTCCTTTCCTCGCCACTGGAGAGCAACAGGCACTTTGAAAATGTGGTTTATTTGACCCATTTAAGACATATACCTCTTCCCTTGACTACAGGAGGAGTGTAGACAGCAAGATGAGATGGTGGCATCTCTGCGGCAGGTGTCTGACCTATATGAGCTGAATCCCCTTCCTTCATTCACCGCGTTGCTGCCACCCTGGCAGGAGATGCTCCCAATGTGCAGAAACACCTTCGGATTTCCAGCGTGGTATTTTTCTAAGCCTACTGGTGTCTTGAAAATCCCATTTCGTAATGAATTTTGCACATGCAGCTTCCCGAGAAACACGTTGCAAAGGGTCGGTAGTGCCCTCCAGCACCCCCTCAACATCCTTCAGCTCCATTTTTAGCTCCTTCACATCAAGGGCCTGTGCTGCCACTGCACTCAGAGCCACTTGTCCCGTGCCTTCCCATGTGGGCTCTTGCACCCACCGAGCATCCTTCCCCAACATCCCCATCTCCGGTCCCCAAGGCGTCTCTAAATCATACCTGCTCCCATGTGCCCAGATGTTCAGCCTGGAGGAGAGAAGGCTCCAGGTAGACCTAATCACAGCCTTCCAATATCTAAAGGGGCTACAGGAAAGCTGGAGAGGGGCTGGTTGCAGGGCAGGGAGGGCCAGGCCAAGGGGAAGGGCCTGAAGCTGCAGGAGGGGA
The DNA here is from genome assembly GCA_013399095.1 of Psophia crepitans. Lineage (NCBI taxonomy): Eukaryota > Metazoa > Chordata > Aves > Gruiformes > Psophiidae > Psophia > Psophia crepitans. The sequence continues at coordinate 80,918 of VWZZ01000523.1, forward strand.
GCTGGAGCTGAGCTGGGAGGCAGCAATCCTTCCCTGGGAGGGTGCTGAGGCCCTGGCACAGGGTGCCCCGAGAAGCTGTGGCTGCCCCTGGATCCCTGGCAGTGCCCAAGGCCAGGTTGGATGGGGCTTTGGGCAGCCTGGGCTGGTGGGGGGTGTCCCTGCCCATGGCAGGGGGGTTGGAACTAGATGATCTTTGAGCTCCGTTCCAACCCAAACCATTCTATGGTTCTATGTCCCTTTTCCTCCCCTTAAGGCCCATGTGAGCATCCCCCCATGTGGATCGAGCATATGGCCTGGCATATGGGGCGTTAATGCAGCAGAAAGGCTCAGAGCCGTGCGGGTTTTGGCGCGGTGGGTGCACGTGTTTGCTTCAGAGCATCACGAGGTGGATGGGCATTTATCTCTGGTGTTCCTCACTCCGTTATTCTGTGGGGGTGGCAGCCTTCCACCCTTGGAAACAACCCTGTATGGCAGACGCTTGCTAATGCAGAGCGTGGTCCCCTGAGCCAGCCACGTCCGTGTGGGTCTCTGATGGCTCCTGCTGCTCTCACTGGCTCGTCTGAGCACGGTCCTCTTCAAAAAATTCTCTTTTGATTACTTTCTTTTTCCCTCCTGCTCCAAATTTCTTTCCCACTGGTGATTTGTGCAGTGACCCACTGTATGAGACAGGGGTGCTGGAGGCAAGGAGATGAGGTTGCATGGGGGATGCTCCTTCCTAGCATTAGATTTAACAGACTGATGAAGCCGTTGCTGAGGTTGACCACCGCTCAGTGATGATTTGCACCCGTGCAAGGACCATGTAAAGCGTAGCCTGGCAGCGCATGCTCAGATACCCGTGTGCTGCGAGGGAGCCATCAATAAATCTCTGTGTCTCCCCATGCCTCAGTTCCATCCCCCCCCCAAGAAAAAGAGAAATAATATTGCCTTCCATCTGAGATCTAGTGAGGATAACACGTATTATATGTATGTAGGTCTGCAGGTGTATTTACACATACCTTAGGTTTGCTGACTCTGTCCTAAGGCAGATACCCATGCTATCCAGCTCGGCTATTCCTGCTCCAGGGGCAAAGCATCCCTGGTGCTTGGAGTTACAATACCCTTTGTCATCAGCTGAGCTAACCAAACACAAAAGAGCAGGACACCAGCCAGTTGGATGAGGAGCACATCTACGCCTGGGCTGCTACTCCGGCAGTGGTGATTGCCCTCAGCTCTGCCGTTTCCCCCTGGGAGATCATCTTCCACCTCCTGCAGAGCCTCTGCTCGCTCTTCACCTTCCTCGTCCAGCTCTTCAGATTTTGGTGTGTCACAGCTTGGGTCCTTCATCCCTGCAGCAACACTCAGAGCAAATCACTGCTCACCTTTGCATCAGATCCAAGGACCACATCTCAGAAAGGCTGGGCATGCTGGTGGGCTGCAAAGTACCTGGGGACAACTTCGAATTTCCAACTGATTTTTTTCAGTGATTATCATCAAAACCTCCTGGCAAAGGCCAGGGCCAAAAACATCTCATAAAAGCTGCTTAAATGAGAGCTCAGGTTCTGAGAACTCAAGGGCAGAGCCTTAAATATTTCCCAAACAATGCAAAACTCCAGCTAAAGGAGAAGGTGGTCCCACCGAGAAAACACCATCCTGTTTGCTACAGCAACCGAGTTCACACCTACACCTTCCCATGTATAAAGGCAGGCAGGTTTACAGGTATCGGTGTAAGGGTTTGCTGGAGGTTACCTGAGAGCAGAGGAGGGTTTTAGCTGGCAGCCAGGGTCTGTCCTTAAAACCTCAGCCCCTGCCTGCTCTGAGCAAGCCAGCACCTTGCGTGCTTTGCATCGCCCGCTTGCAAATTGGCTGCCTGAATTTAAGATGACCCCTGAGGCTCGAGGCGCTGCACGAGCTATTAGGAAGCTCTATCAGATTTGTGACATCTCAGTCGGTGTCTTCACTGCAGGAGGAAAGAAATAAAATAAAACCCTCGGTTATGAAGGGGGGGTTGTAGCTTGGCACTGCTGTTTGGCTTCTTCCCTGGTGTTTGCATTTGTGGTTTTTAGCCTCAATTCCTGAGGAAACGAGCTTTATACAACTGCGTATGATTTATATTTTGCCCCCTGCTCACCTGAACCGGGCAATGTTATTAGTGGCACCACGAGGGGAAGGGGGAAATACCAGCTGGGGCTGTGGTGGGCATCAGAGGGTCCCGCTCACCCTTGGGCTGTAGGGAATAACCTTCTCAAAATTAGGGTCCCCATGAGGTCGCCAGTGGTTGGGGTGGGGTGCCCCCAGCTTCACTGGCTTTACTATTAGTTTGTGATTACCTGGGGTGCAGAAAACTCTCAGAATCATAGAACCGTTTAGGTTGAAAAAATCCCTTAAGATCATCAAGTCCAACCATTAAACCCCACCCTGATGCGGTCGAGCTTTGTATTTCCCCTGCCTAGGAGGTAGATGCAGCTCGGCAGGACGGGAGCTGATGGAGGATCGTGCCTGTCCCGGTGGAACCAAGGCCCCCAAACCACCTCCGGATATGGGTACTGGACCAGCAATGTCCCCAGCACCGTTCGGGTAGCAGAGCTGTCACCAGGCCACCACACGAGGGCAGTCCAAGTTTGAGTGTGCCAGGGAGCTGCAGAAAGCAGATGAACAGAAACGAGGAGAAAAGCCCCAAATTTGGTTGGGTTTCTTTTTTTTTTTTTTTTTTGCAGACAGGTTTAATTTTGGGGTCTCAGACATCACCAAGAGTTGCTCAAGCACCCTCACGGTCACAGCCCAGATGCCATAGGAAGGATCACCGTGGAGGGCCACCACGAGGTGGTCCATCACCCATCTCACCATCACTTGATGCTCTAACTTCTCCATCCCCCAGCCCCACGGCAGCATTAAGGATGCACAAGACACTCAGTGCTTCAGGTAACAGTTTATTTTCTCCAGGGTTGTAAAATGTGCAGCAGGTACGTGTATAGGACTGCCGTTTTCTTAGCCAAGAGGAGTCAAAACAAAACAAGAGACCGAAACAAAGAAACCTAACAGTATCCTGCCCTACAGCAATTAGTGCAAGTCATGTAAAACATCAATTCAACACAGGAAAACAAGGGAGAAAAAAAAAAAAAAGGCATTTCCAAGCCACAGGTATTTTCTGTCCTGCCATCGGGGTGGTGGGGATGCTGGAGGTGAGGCTGGGAGGTGGGGTGCTCAGGTGAAGGCGGGGAGAGTGGGCGTATGTTGTACAAGAAAACCTTGTTTTTATTTCTCCCACCCCCCTCTTTCTTTTTTTTTTGCTGGGAAAGAAAGTCATGTGCGGACCAAGGAGGTGCAGGCTGTCAGAGGTGCCAAAAGGCGGCGGCAGACCATAAAAACTCAACCGTGGGCGACCTGCTCCAAAACACAACATTTTCTTAAAACGAGATGGTTGGGCTCTCGCTTCATTTACTCTCTCAAAACATTCCTCTGCAACCACGCAATCTTCCACCTTCAGGGCACCTAGACCGTAAATAAAGCACCAATCCCCTCCAAAAGGGGTGTGAAAATGCCCAGGATGGGGGGGGCACGGCAGGTCCCGCGGGGCAGCAGAGGTGGGGAAGCGTTTGCAGCCCCGCTGGTGTCGCTGAAAGTCCTGCTGAGGGTCACGCATGAGGACCTGAAGCATTTTAAGGGGTATTTAAAGAAATTACTCACTTTTCTGCAGGTGACTGCCAAATGGAAAAGCCTCTCACTTCCCAAAGTGCAGGCTCTTCCCCCCCCCCCCCCCCCCCCATTCTCTCTTTTTTTTTTTTTTTTTTTTTTAATGATTTTTTTTTTTTAATTTCAATTCTGCACAACTGGAGGCAGTGGCTTTGGCACCGCTGGCCAAAGGGCAGGGAGTTGCCCCCCCAGCTCCATGCGGGTCACACACAGGAGATGCTCCTTTTGCAGCAGCACCAGGTGCCAGCAAACGCTGTTTGCGCAGCATCACCCCGACGCCGCTTCCCCCACCGTGGTCTGGATGATCCAGCAGATAACAGCAGCTGTTCCGGAGCAAGAGTGTGGCCATATGTCGCTGCTAACAAGCATTTACTGAAGCTGGTTTCTTTCTGTGATTCCCATGTGCCTGATTAGCACACAGCTCCTCCGAGCAATTTTAAGATTTTTCACCCTTCCCTTGCAATTTTATTTTTTTTTTTTGGCATTATAAGCAAATCAGAACATGAGAAAAAAAAACGGATTAAAAGCCACAAGATTTTTTTTTTTAAAAAATGTATTTAAATAGCTAAAGAGTATTTAACTTCATTTTAATTTTGTACTTTTTGTGTTCAGAAACACACTGTTCGTGTGCTGACCCTGCAGGCTCAGAGCACAGATGAGATGTTCAACAACCAGTTCCCTGCCCTGGGAAGGGTAATTGATATTTCCATCTTCTCAAGCCACATTTTTGGACTGTGCCCACAGGTCCCGACCCCTGCACAAGCACCTGATGCTGTGGAGCACTCCTCGGGAGCGCAAAGGAAGGAAAATAACCAGTGTCTGTGAGTGCTCGGGGTGTTTTGCTGGGATGGCAGTGAGGTGTACGACCAGTGAGCCCAAGCCCCTGGTCCCTAGGCTTGGGAGGATGGACTTGGACCTTTATTTCCCATTGCGTTCCCAGTCAAAACAGACTGGAGAGAAGCCAAGCTGCCCAAGCTGGGAATGGTCCCTGGGCTGTGACAGCATCCCATCCTACTGGGAAAGGTTTTGGCAGGGACTGCTCCATCAGCTGAGCAGAGAAGAAGGAGCTGCGGTGCCAGGAACATCCCTCCCTGTGGTTAACCTTATCTTGCTGTAGCTATGGGAAAGGAAAGCAGTTGAGTCCAAGGTAGTTTTTCCAAACCATGCTGGTAGGTAGTAGATAGGCAGGTGCTGTCGAAGATGATTCATCCCACCCTTGGGAGGTCCAGCGTAGGTGGGTGAATCACCTTCCAGCAGCACCTGCCTCCCTCCAGAGCCAGGATGGCTTCAGAGGAAGCCTGGAAATCACATTGTAGGTTAGGACACCCAAAATTAAGATGTCAACATGGAGGTGTCTCAATGTGCATGAGGTGTCTGTTACTTCACTTCCAAACGGCTGAATGATGTGGGATGAGTCCCACCAGTTGTACCTAGGACCAGTTTTCCAGGGTTTTGCATTTCTTTCACCGATAACAAGGAAATTCTACAACTCCACAGTGGCAACACGGATTACAGGGCTCACGTAAGTGTCAGCTGTGTTCACAGACTCACGGAATGGTTTGGGTGGGGAGGGACCTTTAAAGGCCATCTAGTCCAACCCCCCTGCCATGGGCAGGGACATCTGCAACCAGTTCGGGTTGCTCAGAGCCCCTTCCAACCTGACCTTGAATGTTTCCAGGGATGGGGCATCTGCCACCTCTCTGGGTAGCCTGTGCCAGTTGTCTCATCACCATCAATGGAAAAAATTTCTTCCTTATACCCAGTCTGAATCTCCCCTTCTTTAGTGTAAAACCATCACTCCTCCTGTTGCTACAGGCGCCACTAAAAAGTCTGTCCCCATCTTTCTTATAAGCCCCCTTTAGGTACTGGAAGGCTGCAAAGACGTCTCCCCGCAGCCTTCTCTTCTCCAGGCTGAACAACCCCAGCTCCCTCAGCCTGTCCTCGTAGCAGAGGGGCTCCAGCCCTCGGATCATCTCTGTGGCCTCCTCTGGACTCGCTCCAGCAGGTCCATGTCCTTATGCTGAGGGCCCCAGAACTGGGTGCAGTACTGCAGATGGGGTCCCAGCAGAGCGGCGCAGAGGGGCAGAACCACTTTCCTTGGTCACGCTTCTTTTGATACAGCCCAGTGTTCATCAGTACCTGCTACAGCCTGGCCCTAGGAGCCATGATGAGATGATGAAGCCACCATACCATGAGCTGGGAGAGAGCCCTGCATCCTTCCAGCCTGAGACCTTGTGCTCATCATGCCTGTCCTGGCTGGGGAAGGTGATCAGAGCCCCAGGAAGGCACCTCCATGCTTAGCTGGGCTAAGCTATCCACGCACATACCTGTGGCCTGGAGTCACCGCACAACATCAAAATGGGAAGAATTAGGGTTTTCACTAGTCCTCTGTTCCCACCCCAAAACACGATCACCACCAGCACCCAGCTCCACCCCACCCAACCCAGTGCAACGTGGGAAAATCAACCTTAACTTGTTAATTGTCATCAGTATCGTAATGCCAACAGCTCCCTCGGGCCGGAGCCCGTACCAGCTACATGCTTAATTAATCTGTGATTATTTTGGCTTTCCAGGTGTCTTTGGAAAGGACCAGATTTGCGTGTCCGGCAAACATACGCAGACCTGAGGCTGTGGGGATGGCCACGCCGGCCTGAGGGAGGCAGCTCAGCATCTGCAGTGGCTTAGCCTTCTCAGCATGGCCACAGGCAAACGAACCAAGTCCTGCTAATAATTTAAGACCATCAATTAACACAGTTTAATAAATAGATAAAAGGCTCTAGTCTCTTTTTTTTATCCCCTTTCTAGCATCAATGAAAGTTAAGGGTGATTGTCCCGTGAGTAACTAAGGCAAATTTGTTTGTGTGTGTGTGTGTTTCCCCTTTTTTGTTTTGATTTTTTTTCCCCCATTGTTTTGTACATAAAACAATCACATAAAAATAGTTATAAATAGAAAAATTGCAAAGGTTTTTCCCCTTTAGACAAATAGGAAAAACAACCCAACCAACCCAACAAACAAATTCAGACAGAAAAACCACCTTGCTTCAAGTCCTTGTAGATTATACAGTACTTGGCATCTTTGGATACTTTACAACGACTCCAAATTGTAGACAAAAAAACACCTGAAGTAACCAGTCATCTGCAAAATGTCGCTTGTGTGAGAAGATGCGGATTTCAAAAAAAGTCTGATGCAGTTTTAAGCAGCTTTCTCTTTTTTTTTTCCCCTATTTTTTTTTCTCCATTGGCCTATTGCACGCGGAGTCTGTGTGGATTTCTTTTCGAGGAGGGAGTGAGTGTTGGGCAGTTCCTTGGGAGCATTCTGCTGTGGATGGTCTTGGAGCAGAAGTCCTTCATGCCCTCATGGGGGGCTGCGGATCCTGGACATCTTATGTCCTCCCTCCATGCTCTGGTGGGGACACCCTTATCCAGCCACTGCTTCAGAGCGGCACCATCAATGGGCAAAACAAAAAATTAACGAACCCACAGTCCTCTCACTCCCTTTGATTCTGCTGATGTTGAAAGGTAACAGTAAAAAGAGAAAGAGAAAGTCCTAATTTGTAACATCTCCATGTTTGAGAGATGGTTTCTTGCGAAACCAGCTTCCCAGGGCACCTGCTGCAAGCCATCTCAGCCGGTGGTGAAACTGGGTCCCACCACATCCAAGAGGAGCCACTGGAGGCAGATGACCGTCAAAAGCCTTTATTCTATAGAGTAGCGCATGTTTTGTAGGGGCTGAAGGAGGCTGACAGGATGATTCCAGACAATCTGCCATTTTTTTGGCCTCAGAAGGAATACTAGATAGAGGTGGCCAGCCCAGGGTCTGCAGTGATGATGAGGAGGACCGCACACCTGGTGGCCACTGTGGGCTACCTTCAGCTTGGAGCACCCCATCATATGTTACCGCCTCATCTTTTGAACCACTGTATGGTGAAGAAATAGTATTTCTACTTGCTTGGAAGTAAACTATCTCATCTACAAGAAATCTTTAGTGGACTTGTGTTCCACAAAGATCCCTTGGGACAGACAGCAGGGAAATTTGCACACCTCATTTTTTCCCGTCGACATTGCAGATTTGGGCACACTCAAGTGTTTTGTAAATTTTTGCCAACAAAATATATAGAGGAATTAGGGGGAATTAAGGACAAAACCCCAAACATTTCAGAACAGTCAGCGGCGGTGAATTCTGACTCTTTGGTTTGAAATGAATTTTTCATTTCAAAATCCCCACTTGGTTTATATGCGCAAAGCAAGGGTTTAAAAAAACCTTAGGATCGAAATATTTCTGATCCTTCCAAAACTTCTCCTTCACCTTTTCAAGCAACCGAAGTTAAAACAGTAAAAATAGGCTTTGGTTCTCCTTCTGAAAATTGGAAATGACGAAAGAACCAAAGTAAGTAAAAAAAATCCCCTTTTCCACCCAGCTTTGTTCCTGGGTGATTTTCAATCTTTTTTTTTCTTCTCTTTTTTTTTCTTTTTTTTTTCTTTTTTTTTTTTTAGGGTCCCAACTCACCCGCACATCAGGCTTTCACCAGCCCTGCAAATCTGATATTCTGCTGAGAAAGGCAATGACTGGGATCCTCCCCCTCCCAACGCGTGGCTGCTTGATCCTCCCCTTTATCCCCTGTAGAATCAATTTTGTTGCCAGACATGGGAAATAATTAATAATAATAAAATAAAAAAGTCTTTTTGACCAGAAAGGCCAAGGAATGTAACATATCAAAACCACGTCTGGACAGCTTGTCAGTGTCTAATGGGCCCTGCGGGTGAAAAATGGGGAATATGTACCCCAGAAGAGCCATCTCGTGGTGATGGCCATGCCCTGGACTAAGGCAAGTGACATTTTCGGGAGTGTTGGAGAGAGCAGCAGTCCTGACCTGGCCTTCCCAGACAGAGCCATGAGTGGTGGGTGGCTGGATGGGGCAGCAAGTGTCTCATTGCCCCAAAGCCAAGTGCATCACAGAGTCTAAAGTGCCGGTGGCCATGGGGTGCACAACATGCCAACCCACCCGCTCACCTTGGGGATGGACCCTGCCCCAAGCCCCGCGGCAGGCCATGGCAGCGAGGAGATGAAGAATTTCTTGGGAGCCACACGATGAGAAAGGGCAGGTGGGGACACCGAGGAAGCCAGTTGCCCTTTTTGGAAGGGAGTGGACCCACGGTGGCGCTGGACTTGTGTTTAGTTGCTCGCCTCTGAGATGGGAGCCACGTGGCCGAGCCCCGCCAAGCCACTGAAGCCCGTGTTCCAAGGATCAGGAAGGGGGAAGAACGGTTGGGCTGCGAGGTTTTCGTTATGGCCCAGGGCGAAGGCAAAGATGCCCGCGTTCCTCTCCATGTCCAGCTGGGCTCGTCTGAAGAGCTTCATCTGGGTTTCTTCAAACTGGCTCTCCAGCTCCTGCAGGCTGAAGGCGCTCTTGGGCCCGCTCAAAAAGTGCTTGGGGCTGGGGCCAGGAAGGCACATGGCCGCGCTGCCGAGGTGGCCGCTCATCTCCTCCAACGTCGGTGGCATCATGAAGCTTTTCTCCACTGGCGGGCCACCAGGAGCGAAGAGCAAGCCGGCTGCCCTCCATGCTGCTGGCTTGCGTCCTCGCCGGGGTCGCGCGATCCGGCAGCTCTGACGTTTGATGTGGCGATGGAGGTGGTCAGAGCGGGTGAAGCTCTTGTAGCAGAACTCGCACTGGTAAGGCCGGACGCCCGTATGGATGCGCATGTGGTTCTTCAGGTCGTAGTTGTGCACAAATTTGGCATTGCAGTGGATGCACAGGTATGGCCGCTCCCCCGTGTGCTTCCTCATGTGGATTTTGAGTTTGTCCTGCCTGCAAAAGAAAAAGCTCTCGGTCAGGTGGCGTGGGCTGGAAGGGATGCGGTTGGGATTGCTCCTGGGGGCCGGAGAGGGAAAGGCGATGGGAAGGTGGGGAGCACATCCCCAGCCATGGCACTGCCCCAACGTATGGATGCTGGTGTCTTCATCCACCTCCTCCTCCCTGGGGCGACAGTGCCTAAACACCGCACAGACCCAGCCCTCCATGTCAGGAGTTTGCAGCCCATCCCAAAGAGTTCAGAACAGCCTACACTGGAGGAAACCGCCCTCTGGAATAAATCCTAAAATCATATGGGACTATCTAAGTAAGTACTGCTGTGTTCCTGCCTGCAAATAAGGAAATTTAAGGAAAGGTTAGACGCAGTACTGAAGGACATGGTTTAGTGGTTAATAAGTGGGAGGAGGTCGGTTGGACTGGATGATCCTTGAGGTCTCCTCCAACCTTAATGATTCTATTCTATTCTATTCTATTCTATTCTATTCTATTCTATTCTATTCTATTCTATTCTATTAAATCAGTTGAGTTTTGAGAGCCAGGCAATGTGGGGCAACACTGCTTAAAAGAAGTCCTTCTTGGAGCTGATTTCTCCTTCCCTTTTATCCTTACACTGACCACTGGGTGTCTCAGGAGCTTTGGTTTGAAGCGGCAGCACGGCGCAGGGTGAGGCAGGCAGAGGTGCAGGCAGAGGTGCAGGCAGCGCCCGGGCGCCCTGCGCCCGCTGTTCTTCCCTGCCGTGTGCTCCAAGGCCAGCACCCACCCAACCTCACACGCATTTTTTGGAGAAGGCTTTTAAACACAACCATGGAACAGCGTGATTCCCGTCCCAACAGCGCTTATTTACAAATATAGTTGTTTTTTGGTTTTTGGTGTTTTGCTTGTGGTTTTTTTTAAGGGAAACATCTAAAAGCAGCAAGAATATTTTCCCAGGCTGACAGTCCAAGCGCTACTTTTTTTCCCAATAAATGTTTCCTTCCGCCGCCTACAAAAATCACAGCTAAGGCATACGATTAAAAAACAAAGCAAACCCAAAGCTGACGGTAGCGGAGCTGAGCCAAGCGCGCTGCCTAGGTTGCACAAGGGGACTTCAAGTAAGTCAGCGGCAAAGTGGGAGAATCCATACTGCTTTCCGAAATGCTTTCAGTATGATCCCTCCAAGACATTAGTGATGTGGCTAAGAATATAGAGAATACACGGAGCCCCGTCATTATTACATATAAAATATGTGAGCGTGCAAAAAAAAAAAAAAAAACAGAAACCACCCAAAAAAATCTATTTATGCTGGCAGACCAAGCCCTCAAAACTTGCAAAGTGGTGCCTTTGCACTGATTCCTGCTACCCTGCCCGTGTGCACCTTGAAGAAGTTCTTGGTGACACGACCGGCAGCACGCCGGTGCCGGCCATTCCCAAGGCCAGATCCCAACTTCCCACTCTGAAATTCCCAAAGGCGCCGCTATCCCCAGATTTCAGCAGGGGCACCTTTCCCCTGCGAGTGCTGAAGACAAAGCAGCGTGGAAATTTTCATCCCGAGCGGATAATGCGCAGCAAAGCCGCAAGCAGATGAAGGCAGGGGCTCGTAATGCGAAGTGTTGGGAAATGTTAATAAAAAGCAGAGCTACCAGCCCCACCTATAATATAATTTAAACCTATATATGTAATGTTTAACCTAGCAGGATCGCTTTTCCTAATAAACACGCAGCATGCCAGGACTGTGCAATGTAAATACAGGCAAAGCTTTTTTCAGGCTATTACCCATCTCTGGCAGCAGACGGGGAGAAACTCAATCCTCCCTGCCCCGGCAGCATCTCTGCGGGATGGAAGAGAGGTTTTATGGCTCTACCTGGAAAAGCTCCGAGTCTGGGGCGGGGGAGATGCTCCATCTGTGGTGAAGCACCCAGGGGAGGATGAGGCATGGGAGGCACAGGCTTTGCGGGATGGGGGCTTGGCTCGCAGGCTCTCCGAAGGAGAACCACGCTCCGTGTGTGTGAATAACCTTAATGCAATTGCATTAGGAGAGCGATTAGGGCTCTGCGAGCTGTCACAACACAAATAATAGGAACAAATAATGTTAACCTTTCTGGCTGGAACAGTTTCTCCTTGAGCACTCTACGGCTGTCTTGGTAGAAAAGCTGAAATATTTGCCGTTTTCTCCAGCGTTTTAGCAGGGTGAAACAGCAGACTAGAAGCTGAGCAGCCTTTGTTTAAGGAAAAAAATTAATGAGCTATTAAATGAAGTCCTGCTTCCTGCGATCAGATATCCCCGGGAGTCGGGAGTGGTAGATCCAGGTGCACGTGGGGTCCTTGCCATGGGATGCGAAGGGAGGCTGGGGGGCTCCCCACCTGGGAAAATACATTTTCTCTGTTTCCCCCAGTAAATTTACTCCTCCACAGTCCTTCAAGCGCAGAAATAATGCAAAAGACTGATTAATCCAGAAATCCCATTTGGGAGCCTCTGCTTCCCTGCACCCTCATTCCCTGGGGATCCCAGGGGGAACGTCTGGGCTTGCATCTCCCCAGCAAAGGCACCGCTCACTGCCATGGGTGTGAGTCCGACGCTTTCGGGAAGCATGAGATTCCTCCCGAGAGCAAAACACGTAACGCAAAGTGGCGGTGTTCAGGAAATCCCGGAAATCTTTCTGCATCTCAATCACTCCACTTTGCTTAAATACACTTTTCCCTAAAGGAGAGCTCTCACATTAGAGTAATGCTGAAAATCGCTAAAAAAAAAAACCCCAAAACCAACCAAAAACAAACAGCTGCATGCTATTCAAAATACTTCCAGACACATTTTAGAATAAACCAACGTTTTTAAATGTCCACTTTGCTCAGGGTGTTAAGTTGGAAGAAAACCCTTCAGCCTTCAGCTCCGTGTGGGGTGACCCAAAGGAACGGCTGCGGTTCTGTGAATGATGATGGCGACCGCGCCACTGGGTTAGTCCCAATTTTCTTTGCGATTGTTTTCTTGGGTTAAAGTCCTCCTACCCCCATGCATTTTATTTAAAAGTTGTTGAGCATATGGGGGTTGTAGAAGCTGTTGGGTTGAGCTCTGCATTATTATGGGCCATGCCAGACCATCTCTGTGCGGAGCTTTTAACCTCCAAGATGCTGATTTACCCTGTCCGAGTTAGGTGTCAGGATACCTGATCTCCCACCCGAACCCTCCTACTAACCTTCACAGTGACTCATTATCAACATGCCTCTGTGCCTCAGTTTCCCTCAATGAAGCCAACGATGCTGCCCTTGCTTGTAAAGGACTTTGGGAGCCCTCTGGGAGGGCTCAACTCTATTATTTCCTTTGCAGGGAAGGTGGTGGTGGTGGGTCAAGCCAAGCTATTTCCTCATCAGCAATTAGCACCCTCAGCATCCCACCCAGGAGAGCAACAGGGACCACAGGATGGGGCTGGCCAGATGGTCCCTCTGGGATGCAGCCACACCAGGCTGAACCCATCCCGCTCCTCCCAGCAGAACCCGCGTGTCCAGAGGTGATGACCCGGTGCTAACCTGGGGATGTAGCACCAGGAACCACATCCAAATTCCTGCAGGCAGGAATTAGCACCAGTCAGTGGCCTTTCTCCTGCAAATACCAGGGTGAGCCAGCTCACGTCGCGTACGCCCGCCCGAGGCACGATGCTCCCCGCATTATAATACGATGTCTGCTGTGTTAATGGAGCGGAGCATGGAAATTTATTTTCAGGTCAAATCCACATCATCTGCATAACTTCCACTTGAAAATTATCACAGGGATGGGAGAAGAAAAGACAGGCTGAATGTGGGAGCACCCCAGGTGTCCGGCCATTGTCAGGAGCTCGGCTCTGCCTACTGTGCATATTATTTTCCTCTGGTTTGCTCGCCCCAGCCTAATAGGGCTCTCTCTCTCACATGCAGCCAGGAGCTGAAATACCATGCTCTTGTCAGAGAGCTTTATTATTATGATAAAGATTGTACTCATTAGATATTAATTATACCCAGCAAGAGCAGGTCCAGGAATCTATTTGTCTCTGCTCACCGATTAAATTTGCCCAGCTTTTCAGAGAAGGGTTGCAAGCTGTAGCATTAGATTTGCGTAGCCTGCTCCAATTTATTACCATCAAGGGCTTGGCTGGGGTGCAGAGGGGTGCAAAGCCTGGGAATATAAGAGCGCTGATACCAGAAGTGGATCTGGTCGGTCACACCTGCCTTAGAACAGCCCACGTTGGGGCTGGTCTCACCTAAATTGAGATACCTAAAAGTATAGGTGCCGTAATCTAAATCCCACAGGTTGTCTTTGTTGTCAGGGATGACACTTCTACTTGTTCCCTTTCCTCATCTACCTCTCAAAAGGTGCTGATCTCTTTCCGCTGACCACAGAGGAACTCGATGTGCCGGGCACTTGGGCAGCCCACGTTCAGGCTGATGAATCATAGACTCATAGAACTGTTTAGGTTGGAAAGGACCCTTAAGATCATCAGGTCCAACCATTAACCCAGCACTGCCCAGCCCACCACTAAACCGTGTCCCCAAGCACCACATCTACACATCTTTTAAATCCCTCCAGGGATGGTGACTCCACCACTTCCCTGTTCCAGTGACTGACAGCCGTTTTGGTGAAGAAATTTCTCCTAACCTCCAATCTAAACCTCCCCTGGCAAAACTTGAGGCTGTTTTCCTCTTTTTCTGTCACTTGTTACCAGGGCAAAGAGGCTGACCCCCACCTCGCTACTAGCATATAATAATTAGGACGGCTCCAGCCTCAGAAAGCCCAGACCCTGTCATGTCTGAACATGTGCAACTTGGTTGTGGTCTACACTGATGCCAAAATGTGCAAACCCAAACTAATTACATCCCACAGCTAAATGGCACTCCCAACTCAACACATCTCCCAGCACATTAGAGATGAAGCCTCCTTGGCTGTTTGACCATCTGTTTTCCAGCTCCCTCTGGTCCAACTATGGTGGGGTTGAAAACATCCTGTTACTTATTTCAGCTTTTGTCCAGCGAGCGGATGGATCCAGTGAGTTGTGGATCACATCCACAACCCACCAAAATCAGTAGCTTCGTTTTCTTCCTCCACCCTCCCTTTTTTTTTCTGAAGGGAGAGAGATCATGCCCTGCCTTCTTTGCTACTGTTTTGCAAGAAAAAGAGATGTGCAGCTTAGTAATGAGCCATGGGTCACGATGTGGGCCCTTCAACCACCACCAACCCCCCCGCACACGGCCATGCATGGTAGAGGTAACCAACGCACACCTGGTAAAGCGGACTTCACAGATATTGCACATATACGGCTTCTCTCCCGTGTGGGTCCTCATGTGCCTGGGCAGCTTGCCGGCCCCCATGATGACTTTGTTACAGATAGGACATTGCTGGGATGCCTTGGGCTTCATCTTCCTCTCTTCCTCCAGGGGCCATGGAGGGAAAACTCCTCCAAACTGGGTAGCGCTTAGGAAATTGAGATAAGCGCTGTAGTCAGTCTCTGCCTTAATATGCCCTAAGGGAGCTGCTGGGGTGTTGGTAAACATGTCCTTGAAGAAATCATTAGGGAAAGGAGGTGGAGGCAGGTCTTCCTTCTCCTCCTCTTCCTTGATCTTCCTCTTATTGATCACCAAATCCAAGGGGCCACTGTCTACTTGTGGCTCCTCAAGCTGGGAGAAGGAGCTAAAATTGCCGTTCCATAGATGGGGGAAGAAGCTGGGGGTGAAAGGAGAGAGAGCTGGCCTCCTTTCTGGGATGTTCGGCTTAGGGTACAAGTTTTCCCTTAGCAAAGACTCGATGGAGAAGTCTCGTATCACACCCAAGTGTCCGGAGGAGTTATTGGCTGGGTAGTGATTTGGAAAGTCTTTAGGTGCTTCTGTATATGCTTCTTCAGTAAGATCAGACTTAGAAGGGCTTTGGTGACAGCTTACTTCTTGGACATCGGTTAGGTTTTCCTGATTGACAAAATCTTCCACTTCCTCCTCCTCCTCCTCTTCCTCCTCCTCTTCATCTTCATCTTCGTCATCATCTTCATCTTCTTTGTCATCTTCCTCTTCTGCCTCTCTGTCGGGCTCCATGATTTCAAGGCATACGTTGATAATGCACTGGATCTCCAGCATCTTGGCAGCGCTGAGGATGTGCTTGACATTTGAGGTGGTGATGGTGAGGGTTGAGGTGTAGGCAAACTCGAGGATGGCAGAAAGTGCTTCAGGCTTGACAAAGTCAATCTCGTAAACATAGGGCTGGTCTGTTAAAGTGCCGGTAGTGAAGAGCTTTTTGAAGTACTTGCTGCAGGCAGCAAGGACAGACCGATGGGTCCGGTACTCCTGGTCCTGTACAATGAGGATGACATCGCAGAGGAGACCGTCATGCCGCTGCTCATTTAAACCACATAAGACTTCACTGCTGTGGTTCGGGAATGGGATCCCAATAAGATCTTCAATGCTATTGGCCATATTCTCATTTATTGCCCTAGGACAAAACACAGACAGTAGGGAATTAGCAGGGGGTTCCCAATCAGTAGCACCAAAATGACCCTGCCTTCTCCCTTACCCCACCTGGGCCTCTGTAATCACCTCCTCCTTGCACTGCCCCACTGCCCCTCCACGTCACCTTCAACTCCTTCCAGGTCCTCCAGAATTTAACCTCTGCTTGCCTGCACATCTCTTTGTCTCCTTCTTTGTCTCCACCTTTTGCCTCTTGGTTCCCACCCTATTCACTTTTTCATAACCACCACAAGCTCCCTCTTCTCTTTCACATTCCTCCCCCAGGAACCTTGTGCAATCACTCCTTCCCCATCACATTTCTTCCACATCCTCCCAGAGCCAACATCTTTCCAGGCACATTTTGGATTTGCCCTGCCAGGAGCTATGTGAGGAAAGGGTGATGCTGTGTTGCTTCACACTGCCAAGTGACAGCACCTACACCACTTAAATAAGACGAGCCAGGGAGTGCCCATCTCATCTACGCAATTGGTTTTGGGACTGGTACAACTGGATGTCCCAAATAGGTCATGGATGTTTGCTGCAGCAGAGGAGTGGTCCTTATAGACCAGGAGGTCTCCAGTTCTGTTCCTCCCTGCTGTCTTATGCCTAGAAGCTATCCCATGTCCCCTCGGCACATGGACAACCGGAACAGACATCATTTCCCAAGGGATATGGGAGTGGGGAAGGCAAACGTGGAGTTGTGCGTCCCAATGTACCTAGCTGCTCAGAGAAAGACAACCAGGAACCCAACCAGGGAGCAAGGGCTTGGCCAAAGGCAGATGGCTGGCTGCTATCTTCACCCATGAGCTGAGCTTTCTCGGTTCCCAGTCCTGTTTGGACTTGTTAGCATGGTATCAAATGCCCTGTGCATCTGGCAGACACCTTCCCCTGCCAGAACAGCTCCACCTTCAAAGGGAAATTCGGAAACAAAAAGTCCACACCCAAAAGGAAAACCTGATTTTTTTTTGTCATTTTTTAATCTATAAGATGTTTCCTCTTTCACATGGCTCGATCAGCCCTTCCACATGAGAAATCCCAGGAAAGCAGAGCGACTTCCTCCAGCAGGCGACAAACGCATTAATCCCATCACACAGAGAACACATCAAACAGGCAGAATAACTCTGAATACACTAACCCTTTGGAAACCCCCAGGACACAGAACACATGCCCATGCAGTGTCACCTCTACGAGCCCCAGCTCACGGCCCCACTGGAGGTAGACACTCACGTTCACAGCCGAGTGGTTGATCTTCAAGAGAGCCCAGGGTACACCTTAGTAGAGTTGCAGCCCCACTCCAGCCCCTTCAGAAGGCTGAGACCATCAGGCAGGTTCCCAGTCCCACCCTCTGCACCTCTGGCAGGTTCCCAGTTCCACCCTGTGCCACCTCCGCATCTCTCCTGGGACCCATTGACATGTCCTGGGTCCTTCCCTGCTCAGTTTCTGGCTGATTTGGCTGACTCCAAACTTCCTTTCCACCAGCTGTGGGGACCTGGTCTGCCGCACGGTGTGGGGCTGGCACCCCCCCTCCCACCCACTTCCATCCTTCGAGGATAGAAAGAGTCTGGTCTGATGGAGGTGGGCAAGGGAAGTCCTTGCTTCACCTTGGTTGGCAAGCCAGTGACCCCTGGGGGAGGCTGGGGAGCCACAGAGGGATCGGACTCTGCACCAAACATTCCCGTGGGAACACGAACGGCATCTCCCTTCTCCTCCCTCCACAGGGTCAATCTCCAGCCAAGACCTTGCAGATACCTCCCTCACACCTAATAAACGCTGCCAAACACTTGCTGCGTGGGAGCCAGCAAGCAAAGGCCTTGGGAAGACAATGCAACCTAGATGGAGCACACCCCGGGAAGGCTTATGGACCACCAGCGTGGTGGCACGGGATGGGGGACAGGCTGTCCCCCAGCTAGTGAAGCCTCGCAGGGGGCTGGAGGACAGCCCCCACCATGGGAATCCTTCTTCAGCCACCTCTCCAGGCCCAGAGATGGGGAGAGGAGCCGGGAAACACACTTTTCAGAGCCCCTCTCAGCTCCAGCCACTGACATTTTCGGCTGAGGAATGATGCTCCAGCCCAGCATCCCCCGGTGTGCCCATTAGCTCCACGCTAATTATGTCTGTTGTCTGAAACAAATTGATTCATTACAGTGTGCTGTGCTTAACCATGTTAACTAGCTATGCTCCTCTACCAGCCCGACCGGCTCCGTATCAAATCTTCCTTGAAAATCAACGATAAATGAAAGTAAATCCGATGTGTTCCTCACATGGAGTGTAAGAAAATAAATAACCCCTGAGCCAGGGAGGAAAAGACAACTTTCTTTTTAGGGCTTTGTATCCTTAATAAGAAGCATAAGCAATTAAATTTCTATTGCTGTATTTATCTTCTACTCGTTTATTTTTGTTTGGAAGGAGCATTAGCGTTAAAGGAGCTCCTTGCATGAAGAAACGTGCTACGAATCTGTTTTCATCTTTTATTGCTGGATCACCCTAAGTGCAGAAGATGAGAAAAGCAGAATATTAGACTTCCCTGACAATTGTTTTTATAGAGGTTTTTCCTGGACACTCAACTGCATCCTCCCTAATTTTTGGATTATTCACTCAGCAGCAAGAAAGCAAGAAAAAAATGGAATTAGGAGATCAGGAGTAAGTGATTATAAACTAAAATGACATACAGCTCCTTTTTGGTGGAAATGGACTCCTTTTCCTTTCTTTTCCCCTCCCGGTCCTCTCGAGATGCGGTTCTGTTAACCGAGGCACTTAGGCAAGCCGCTAACTTTGCAGGATGCTGGCAAAATTGAAGGTGATTCATGTCATTTCAATGGAGGGGGGGGAAGGAAGAGAAAGAGCCCATTCATTTGCATATATTTGCATTTTTTTAACTCGCAGGGTGGTTTGACAGCTCCAGAGCTCAGCCAGCCTGAGAAATGACCTTATGGTTCCCATGCCCCCCGGGGAGGTTGATGGCCACAGGCTGGAAGTGTGCTGAGGCTGACGTTTTCCTTCCTCCCCCTCCCTCCTCTCCCTCCTCCTGCGCTCCCCCCTTCCCCTCCCCAAGCCAAGGGTGGGGTCCTCAAGAATAACAGGCCTAAAAATAGCATCTGATGGTGACAAATGTGGCCAGTGCATGCACACACACACACACGCAAACGCTGAACGGCCGAGATGGAATTAAACAGAAAAATCCTGTTTTATAATAGAAAATTACAGCATTGTTAAAATAAATTGGAGGGGGGGGGGGAAGGGGGGAGGGCACCTAAAATAAACGGATTCTGCAGATGACGTCTTGAAACATTGCATTTGTGAGCATGCTTAAAACTCATTCATTACTTTCTTAACACGAAAACCCCATTTTTATAAAAGAATGATCCCGGGAGATGCTGCACACACACAAACACCCCCCCCCACTGCCTGTGGGCACATGGCGAGCTCCCCCCGTGTATTTAGGCACCTGAGTCTGCAACAGGGGAAAGAGGAGACTGGGGGTAGCTGAGGTTTGTCCCCTTTTTGGGTGAAAACGCTTCCTTTTTTGGGAAGGATGGCGCTTTGCCAGCTCGGAGCGGCGACTGCCACATCAGCATGATGGAGGTGCGTAGGGAGATGCAGGCAGATGCAGGCAGGAGTCTCCGCTGTGATGCTGAGGTCTAACCTCAACACCTGCCTGAATGTAGCCGACACAACCCCGACACACGCCGGGCACCGCAGCACTATTACAAGCCGCCCGCGATGCGCGCTCCCCGGGTGACCCGGAGCTCGTCCAGGGCGCTCTGCCGAGCAAAAGCCCCCTCTGCTTTTTATTTTTATTTTTTTGGTTGCTTTATCCTCACATCTCCTTTATAACTTCAAGCCTCCTTCGGTATAACACAGCCTCTGAAAACCAATGCTGAAATATCAGAGGGAGAGGCGAAACGCTATTTAGCAGAAATAGAAGTGTACGCGATAGATTACAGAGGTATATGTACAGAAAACAGATAAAGTAAACTAATATTGCCTATACTCATTTGTATGAGGGGAAGCGGAGGAGTGTCACAGCTCGGAGGAGCGCAGGGAAAGATGTGCCAGCCCCGAGGTGGGACAGGATCCTGCCCCTGGGTCTCAGTATTGCTCAAAGCAGGAGATGGGTGAGGACTCCTCATCAGCACTTCCCTCTCCCATCTCCTTCATCTCGGGTGATAACGCCCCGCAAAGCCAGGCCCTTGGAGGAGATAAAGGCTTCCAGGAAGAGCCCCGGCTTGTGACACGCGTGGCTTCTGGTTCAGAGCTATGGCAGGGCTGGGGATGTCCCCTTCCCATACGCTCCACCACGCTTCACAACCTGAGTCTTAGCTGGGAGATGCAAATTTTGGCCCTTAATCGGATGCTGGCATCATTACTACAACAGGGAGCATCTGAATATTTGAATATTTTTATATATTAATATTTGAATATATTTGTATTTTGCATATTTATATATTTATATTTTTATATGTTAATGTTTTTATATCTGTAGAGAGATTCTTTGAGCATTTTGTCTTAAAATTGCTTGGCCTTCCCTTTGCCATGATTTTCCCGATGGGAAGGAGCTGCTCCTGACCACATTTCCTTTTGGTGTGCAAAGCACTGGGCTCTGCCCAGGACTGCCACCCCGAAGATATGGGCATGCCCCAGGGAAAGTCAGGGAGCACAAAGCGGCTGCCCCCCCCCCCCCCCCCCCGCGCCCCCCCACCCCTCCCC
>VWZZ01000523.1:101923-119058 GCA_013399095.1 Psophia crepitans
GTGACACACGTGGCTTCTGGTTCAGAGCTATGGCAGGGCTGGGGATGTCCCCTTCCCATCCGCTCCACCACGCTTCACAACCTGAGTCTTAGCTGGGAGATGCAAATTTTGGCCCTTAATCGGATGCTGGCATCATTACTACAACAGGGAGCATCTGAATATTTGAATATTTTTATATATTAATATTTGAATATATTTGTATTTTGCATATTTATATATTTATATTTTTATATGTTAATGTTTTTATATCTGTAGAGAGATTCTNCATTCAGTGCGACGAAGGAAGGAGCCTGAGGCTCTGGCTGATCTCTGCAGTGTCAAAATGACATTTTTCCAGGCAAAACAAATGATGTTTCCAGTTCTTCCCTTCACCCAGCCTGTGCCCGGAACGGAGTTTGGGGTGCAAGCCCAGGGGCAAGCCTTGGGGTTTAGCATGCCTCCACGGCCAGGTCCTGCCACTCTAATAGAATAGAATAGAATAGAATAGAATAGAATAGAATAGAATAGAATAGAATAGAATAGAATAGAATAGAATAGAATAGAATCATTAAGGTTGGAAGTGACCTCAAGGATCATCCAGTCCAACCGCCCCCCCCCACCTATTACCCACTAAACCACGTCCCTAAGTACCACATCCAACCTTTCCTTAAACACCCCGCAGGGACGGTGACTCCCCCACCTCCCTGGGCAACCCGTTCCAATGCCCGACCACCCTTTCCGAGAAGAAATTTCTCCTCATCTCCAACCTGAACACAGCATCCACCCTGCCCATCCCTGCAGGTGCAGCACCCCAGCAGGGATTCGCGCTCTACACCGTCCGGCCGTCCGGCAAAGCATCCCTGAGGTGGCTGGACCTGGGTTTGGGGCGCTGAGCATCCCCAGCCACCTCAGACTGCTGCCTGCGGCAGGAGAGGGTGTCAGCAGGAGGTCTCAACAGCTTTTCCCACTCCGATTTATTTTTCTACCATCAACTCCTTCCCTCCCCTGCCCGGGGCACGCCGGCACCCCAGGGACAGACGCTCTGTCTCTGCTGCCTTCCTACCTGCTCCTCTTTCCCAATCCCCGCTCCGGGCTGCAGGAGCAGAGGCAGCACTCGGGGTGGGCTGGCTGCTCTCCCTCCGCATCTGCCCCTGGTCCTGCGTGCGTAGACCTGCTGCTACATAAGTTAGCCCATAAATATATGTGATTTTGGGTTTTTTTTTTCCAGGTTTATTTGTGCTTCATCATAATGAGGCAATTAAGATGTGCACGTGAGATTACCCTCATCTGTCAAAATACTATAGCCACTTTCTATGGGATACACCAGTGATTGATAGCTCCTGCTCCTTAGCCCTGTGGTTATTTTGGGGGTATAGGGATTCTGGGGCTCTGTTCCCGATTGCTCCATGACCTCAAGCAAGTCCCTTGTGCAAGTGTCCCTGAGCAGAGCCACTCAAGGTGACACCCCACCCGAAGCTGTCCCACGGGGACGACACCATTGCCTTGGCCAAAGGCTTGACTCCAATTTTGGAAGACACCTCTTCTCGCATACCAAAAAGGAGCTGGGATCCCTAGAAAGGCAGGCAGAAGTGTGAGGTTTGGTTTGTTGGGTTTGGTTTTTTTCTGTTACTTTAAAAAAAAACAAGGGAGGTGTATAACCCAAAAAAAGGCAAATATTTCCTTAAGCACACCTCCCCTCTGAACATCCTGTCTCCAGAAGAACATGTTATTAAACCACCCACCCCAGTACCTAGCGTTTCTCCCCTCCGGCGGGAAGGTGGGGCAGACAGCGCTCCTCACCTTTCAATCACTTCCCTGCAAGATGCCCGAAACGATGAGGAAAACGCAGTGACACCAGCCGCTGCCTCCCTCGCAAGGAAATCATCGGGTTTTTAAGGATGAGCCACTTTGCAGACCCAAAGATGATGCTGTGGGAGGGAACTGGCTCACCAGCAATGGCATCAGGGTTTTAATGCCGGGCTGGGCACCCGCCCCAGCCTCTCATAACTGAGATCAGCCTTCCCCCTGGGACCAGTCTTGCTTGGGGAGTCTGGGACTGATTTGGGAAAGGTGGGTGTGTTTGGACTTTAAGAGATACGTAATAAGCTCATCCACCCAAAACTGAGGATCTCTCCTCAAAAAATTAATCACTGCTTTTTTTTACATCTGGATAAAGTAGAAAAGGGCATAGGTTTCCGAAGTGATGCCTCATGGAGGAAGGATGCAGAGAGGATCACGCTGGCCATGGAAGATGCTCGCTTGCAGCAAGGATGGGGAGAAAGCCCTGTGGGTGGCTGCAGAGGTGGCATCACCCCACGTGGCTCCTGGCAAAGGAGCAGCTCCATAACGGGAGCAGGTCAATACAATTTAAGAGGATGCTCCATAAGACGCTGGTGCCAAGGTCACTTACAGTGGCCAACCAGAGCCTCAGTGATGCTGACAGAGATGGAGACCTCCCACTGATGCTGGGAGGAGAGGGATGGCCAAGTAGCTGCAGAGGACAGCCTGACCCTTTTTGGCCAGTCTCCATAGAGCCAAGGATGCCTGAGATGGCTCTTAAGAGCCCGGGAAGTTGGGCATGGCTTGATCACGTAATTAAAGTGGTTATACTTCAGGGACTGAGATCACACAGGTGACCTTCAGCCTGGTATTTCCCCATTACCTACTGGACTTTTCAATATTAATACTAATCTCCTACCAAAATCCTTGGACATACAGGGATTCATCCTTATCAACATCTGGCTGGCAAGCTGAGCCCATGTGAACCATATATAATTACACATACTATATAAAACTGACTTTTTTGGGCTGGAACTATTAGTTTCCTATAAACAGGCCATCAGAAAGCCATCTTCCTGGGGATTCCAAAATAAGCAGTGTTGGAGAACCACCTCCAGAGTGTCCCACGATCCCAACAACCACATATTTAACCCCTCCTTCATTTTAGTGATAGTCACTCTTCCCAGTTTCCAAAATTCCTGCAGAAGTTTGGCCTGTCAAACAGACCTGAGGCACATCAACACTGGGGATCTGTTGTATTTCTCTGGTAGGACATTGCTTGGGAAGTACCGTGAGGACTAATTGCTTAAGGAGATAAACAGTGATTACAGGTGGTACTCATTCGCTCGCCAAGGTGTGGAGGCACGGGCATCTTCTGTGCCATGTGAATCCATCCTTGGGAATTTTTAAAGGCTAGTAATACACTGCAGCAAATATTATGCATCTCTCAACAAATCTGTCCCTGCAGGTTAGCCCCAGCTACCCAGAGACTACGCTGGGCACCTTGTACTTCAAGAATACTGTTTATGCAGAGATACAATCTGAGATACTGCAAATTATGAATCAAATCCTCCCCAAAGAGCTGAATGGTCAGGTGCTACTGGTTGTAATGGGAATTTGCCGCTGCTCTGTGACAACCAGGAACCAGCCCCAGGCCACAGGGTATTTAAGCTGAGGCCATTTTTCCTGGCCTCAGCTCCTCTATGGGCTTGTTGCTCAAGTTGACCCTTCCACTGGCACGTGATGATGAACAGGTCAAGTCTCCCTCGTCACTCATCACGGCAGGCACTAGGTATCTGAAGAGCCCCAGCATCCACTTAGATCTACCCCAGGGTTTCCCACCCTGATCTGGCCTGACCTGACCATCATTTTATAACGAGCTCTCAGCCTCTGGTATGAGGCTTGGGGCATCAACACCTTGCCTCTGAGTGAGCCCGCAAGGCACCTGCCACCCAGCAGCTCTGCACGCTGTGGGACTAACGCTAGGAAGATGCCATCATACCACTGGGGCCAAGCCCCAGGGCTCTCCTGCTTCCTTGAAACCAGTTCTTGGGTCCCAGATAGATGCAAACAGGAGCTCTGGCAGGGCCAGGATAGAGTTCAATGCCTCCTATAATTGAAGGGCCACGTTTTCACTTTGGTTTCTTCTTTCTGGCATCTTTAAGTTACTCAGCACGCTTCCGAATTTCAGAGTATATATGTAAATCTCCAAAATCAGGAGCTCTGGGTCATTTCCAGGTGGCAGCCTGATTAAGTCTGCGTGCTGCATGACAAGTCCCATCTGATGTGCTGAGCAGGCTATGGCAAAAGGGGAATTCCAGTGATAAATGGTCAAATAAACGTAAACAATCACTGGAGCTACATCACAAGCACAGCCTGGTTCCAGAGGGTGTTTTGAGGGCCTCATCTACGCACAAAACAGGGGCAAATCAATTAACCACAATGTCTAGGAAGGTACCACTGGAGAAGACTTTACAGGGTGGCCACATCTGACCACAGTGGTTCCTTGTAGCCTTGTTCCCACCCTGTCCAAGCAGCTCCTTGGAGGACTGGAGCTCAAGGAGATGGTGCTCTGGGGATCAAGTCCCTTCTGCTCTTCTCTGCAGAGGTTTAGGGATATGCGACAAGGCTGGAGGTGCTCAGTATCCAGTTAGTCACAGGTTTGGGGTTCTTTTGCAGAAACCCTCAGTGGTGCCTCTCTATGTGACTCTGCATTAGTCTTGATGCTCCAGCATTTAGAGGACTTTTAAATGCAGTGTCACTGGTACAGGAAACGATTCTAGCTGAGTATCTCCCCTCCCTATGTATCGCCGTGCACACAGATACACACACACGTTACACGTGCGCGTTTCCGTGCGCGTAGAAATCCCGTGGGAGGGGAATATGTCAAGTGAAACAGAAGAGTTTCCAGTCACTCTGTGCAACCGCCCCACTTTCATGGAAACTCACTCACACTTCAAGCGACGCGTGCCCCCTCCTGCACCGCATTCTGTGAAAAAAAGAGAAAAGATCAAAAAACAAAAAAGAGGGGAAAAAAAGAGACCGAGAGGAAAATCCCCATCAGAGATACGCCCACACCAGAGCTGGCCTGGCTGAACGTCAGATTGCTAGTCCCTCCAGCACCTCTGGTGCGACCTGGGTGAGGGTCCATATGATGCGTGACATTGTTGGTGGCGTTCTTGCCCACGTGCTCGCAGCCACTCTGCTCCACCACCACCTTCCCCTTTGTGCACGCTGCCCAGCCACTGCTATAGGTGGCTATATAGGGTATGTGTATCTGTAGGACACATCCCTACGGGCACACAACATTACAACACTATGACCCCATCGGTGGCGGGCACCTCCTTCCAGCACAGCATTAAAAATAGCAAAAAAAGCCATTTCCTCCCATTCTGAGCTCTCCTGGGAGAACAGGCAGGCCCCTTCTCTCCCTTTCGGTTTGCTTTTCTCCGGAGCCAGAAAAAAGGAAAAGAAATTAAAAAAAGGCTCCTATTGAACAGCGCTCACACACACTGGGTGGGTTTGCTTCCTGACATGAAAAAAAAAAAAAAACCCAACCAAAAAAAACCCACGGCGGAAAAATGTGCCCAGCTTAACCATGGAAAACTGGTTTGGCTGATGTCCCTCTGGAGTGGACAGGATTGCGAGGGACTTGGCCACGGATCGGGGCACGGCTGCCACCAGCCTGCGCAAAAAACAGAGTTCCAAAATAAAATAAAATTAATTTTTGGGTGCCCCAAAAAAGAGGAGGGTAAAGGATGGGGATCTCTTCACTCCCCTCACCCCCAGAGAGAAAGCCACCGAAGGGAGGACTTTGGGAGTAAAAATAAAATGGTCAGAGCACTAGCACGTTAAATCAGAAGCAGATGTGTGCCTGCTCGCCAGCCTGAGTCACCGCGGGAGGGTGGGGAAGGGGGGGGTTATCGCTATTTTGGTGCTGGGTGTGGGGTACAGAAAACAATGCAAGAAGAAGGCGGTGCAGTGTTTGAGCAGGCTTAATATCGGCTTGGGAGCAGGTACGGGCAGGCTCCAGAGGCGGTGGGGTGGGAGGCCCAGCACTGGCATTGGCGGCAGCCGTGCTCCACCCCCCTGCCCGGGCAGGGCTGCTCCTCCGGACCCTCCCCAGGTTCCCCTGCAGCATCACCGAGCATCCCCAGTCACGTACATCCCTGTTTGGGGGAGTTTCCTGCTGGTCCCCATCACACCTCCCAGCATCATCCCTCCAGGAGGAGCCCCCATCCCCATGCACTGGCCAAGATGTGCCCACTGCCAGGCCCTACACGTGGCCAAGGCATCTTCAGCCTCGCACAAAGGCAGTGGCAGGAAACCCGTCCTACCTCTCGCAGGAATGACCTCAGGAGCTAGCACGTCTCTAAAACCCAGCTTGCTTTGGGCCAAGCCCCATAACACAAGCTCAGCCTCACCTTACCCCTCCCACCTTGCCCTCCACTGCTTACACAGCGCTGGCGTTCGTTAGGCTCACAGTCCCACGGGTATTTATGAGAACGGTACCTAAGATTGGTCTGTTTTATTCTGGCATAACTCAAAATATTATTTTCCTGGTTGGCTCTTGTGAGAGCCTCTGCAGCCTCATGAATTTTTAATTGCCTTTTAAGTCCTGGACTTCTAAGCACACAAGCTCCCCTGCTACAGCTGGGCCAGAATAGCTCCCACGTGGACAGAAAGAGGCTTTTGGAGACATGTGTTCATGGAAGGTACCTCTGCAGAGTATCTCATCCTGAGATGGCAATTCTCTCTATAAAGACACGGCCCATCCAGCACTGCCCCCTCACCGCCCCACCCCCTATACCATGGGCAGAGGTCTAGTCATGGGCTTGGACCATGCTGCCACAGTCAACCCCAACACAGAATGAAAATTCAAATCCCTGCCTTCAGAGGGGGGGACCCAATTCACCCACTTTTTCTCCATATTTGTGTCTCCTACAGCCCCAGCTTCATTGCAGAGACGTGAATACTGCATCTCCCCATGCTTTGCTGACCACAGGACGAGCATCATGGATGCCCTACCCCTGGAAACATTCAAGGTCAGGTTGGACAGGGCTCTGAGCAACCACGTATAGTTGAAGATGTCCCTGCTCATTGTTGGACTAGATGGCCTTTAAAGGTCCCTTCCAACCCAAACCGTTCTATGACTCTACGATCATTTTTCTTCAAGCCAACACTCCTCTGAAACCCCAGCTTGGTGTTTCTAGAGGAAATACTGCCAGGCTTTGGCAGAGGACAGTCGGGAAAAAGGGAATGGGACTTTCAACGAGGCTTCCTGTATGTAAACCAACCAACTAATGAGCTCTCTGAAGACCACAGGTAATACATGAGCGTAATCTTACAGTGTGGCCCAAGCACTGAATAACCAGAGGCAACTCCCTATCTTCAGGGGACGATTTAATCCAGCTCTCAAGGTTACAGAGCAATTTAACTGAAGATCAGGGGTCAGGTTCAGATCTCATTTGTACCTCAACTCCTTCTGTCGGCAAAGCCCCTGGTTTCTCTGCTAGAAAGCTGAAGAGCAGCTGAATTGTCAGCTCAGCCCTGATCCTGCAAAGCCTCACCCACCTGAGCAACCTATGTGATTTGGTGGGGCCCACTCATGCCCGGCCATATTTACAGTCAAAGCTGGTGAAGGACCAACAGAAAAAAAAAAAATCTGAACTCTCCCTGAGATATAACATGGAAGAAGGGAAAGAAAAATATGTACTGCTTAGCTGTTTCAGCTCAAACACATGGAAAATGAAATTGAAGATCAATAGGGTTGAGTTTCCAACTGATGCTTCTGCAGGCAAGGAGGGGGTTTGCAGGATCAGTCCCCCAGCACGGCGAGTCCTACGTCCCAGCTGACTACGCACGCACGCCAACTCTCAGTCTGATTCGATTTAAAACAGCTAAGTTGTAAATGAGGCTTATAATGTAATTGGCAAATGACCCTCCAGTGAAGCACTGCAAACTGACAGCATTCAGCAACAACCAGGGCTTGAGTCAGGATCCTGAGCGCAGGATCAGGGCTGCACCACGCCACCGGCCACAGAAACAGCACAAGCGAGCAGGGGAAAAACCCTGCCTCTCCTCTCTTAGGGGTTTTAGAGGGATGACCCTTCTGAGAGAAAAAAAAAAAAAATAGGGAAAAGGAGGAGAAAATGAAGCCCTGCCATGTACAGAGAGACCGTCTGGCCTGTTTGTTTTGGCCTATCCCAAACTCCAGGCAGTTTCCAACTGGAACCCAGAAATGCTGATGGTGTTTGGAGTCTGTCTGCATCCCTCCCATGACGTGAAGAGGCATTCAGGACAGGATTATTTTTTTTTCCCCCCCCTTAACAACTATATTTACTGCTACATTTTGAACTCCCCATGCTGTCATTACAATGTCAGATGAAATTACATGTGCGATAACCATAGCATCAATGCACGCACAAGTTCACGAAGGCTTTACAAGGAAACCTTTTCAAGGGAAGCTGCTCACATGCCCATGCTCAAAGAGGTTGTCCAAAGGAGTCTCTGAATTACAGGACACTGGCTGCAGACAGAACTTGGCCTTCCTGGAGCTGAACAGATGGATTTTATGCTTTTTTTAGGCTTTGCTGGGTAAAGTGTATTCTTATTTATCCTGGTGTAACTATGGCTTGACTTGAGGGATTTAACTGATGCTATTCTGGATTTGCACCACTGCAAAGAGGAAGAGGACAGGCTTGCAGATGGATCTGAATTGCACCGTCCTACAGCAAGCTCCCGTGCCGGTGCCACCATGAAGTTGTTGGCATGGGATCTGCGGCTGGTTCGTGACTTACAGAAAGAGCTGTATGGGCACAAGAGCTAGAACAGGGACAGCTACACCATTGCAAAAGCATCTTATATCAAGGTGGCTGATTCCCTTTCACACAAATGACTACATATGCAGGGCTTGGAGACTGAGGAAAGATGCTCTCCCCTGGTCAAAGATGTGCTGGAGGTGTAAGAAAGGATCCCCAGGTTCTCAACCACTATCAGGCCAAAGGTAACTACTCCTCACAGCTCTGCCTTCAAGGCTGTTCTTACAAAAATCCTCATTTCTGCTGGGAAAAAGTAGCAACCAGGTTTCTTCCAGCTGCTGTGGGCAGCGGGGTGAAGGGAGCTTGGCTGGTGCTTCTGGAGGATGGTTCCAGTAGCACAGTGATGGAGGCAGGAACCTTCAGGAGAGAGGCATTGTCTTCCATTGGCAGAGCTGGATGCATAAGGCAACATCTGTACAGTTCTGATTGCATCTGCCTGGGGGGAGCGATAAAAGGACAGTTTAGCTAAAGTGCTACAGCTTCCAGGCAAACCTTTGGGATGTTACGGATCAACCTCACGGCGCAGTGTTTGGGAAATGTCCTGAAGAGCACTAGCAGAAATGTGGAATCACTCACACTACTTCAGGACATACCCTTTGGCCTGGGTGGGAAAACATCAGCATTTTACCCCACTTTCCCCATCATTTCTCTGTCTGCATTTCCATCTCCTTTCACAGCACGAAAATGTCAGTCTCTGGTTAAATGTATCACAGTGAATTCTATCTAGTAGAGGAAAACTCATTAGTTAAGGGGCAACAATAAAAGCAGACATTTGGAAAATGTGCCTCTCCATCCACCCACCTCACTTCCCGTTTCTGGCATTTCTAACACATACATGTTTCATACATGCTTCACATTAGCAAAACACCCCTCGCAGCACTTTAATTTCTTCTCCCCGCGTGTCCGCGAGGACACTCACCAAAAATGAGCCTAAACGCTATGTCTTGAATTTTATGTGTTTTTTAATATACCTACCTATGTCCACTCAGCCCTTCCTAGGAACAGGCAGGAGCCCAACAGCTTGCTAACGCCGCGCTTCAAAGCCACACACCAGCGCTGGATGAAACACCAGCACCGCAGCACGCCGGGGACTTTCCTTTTCCAAGTCGGTACTTCAAAATATTTATAAATGCACTTAAGCCCCATTTTGACCACTGCCTCTATTTGCAAACCCTGCCCTGAGATTCATGTCAGGTCGAGAGGAGTTACGCTGGCATTGTTGGCATACCTGAGGACAGGCAGAGGGACTCGCTCCCTGCACACAGAACAAAGCCCTGAGTTGTTGCAGAGCTTTGCCCTCCACCGAGCGCAATTATGGTTAGAGAAAACCCTTGTTTATAGCAGAATCCTTCCAGTTGGGGAAAAAGAGATTTAATTACAAGGTAATGGTGCTGTGGGCGTGTGTGCGAGCGGAGCGCAGATGTGGGTGCGGGAGGCGACGAGCAGGGCTGCTCCGGTGGATGCTGGTGGCTCCAGCCTCTGCGGATGGTGGAAGTGGGGATCTCAAGCCTCCCTCCGCGGCTGTTGAAGGCTGAGCGCTGAATCAGGCGCTTGCACAGGGGAATACAAAGCAGGGGGCAGAAAAAGCTGGGAGGGACAGCTGCCGAGGAGCAACAAAAGGGGTGTTAAGGGGAGACGGGTGGCCAAAATGCCCAAACCTTTCCCCTTTCCCTGCGTCGTGGCTTCTTCAGGTAGGTCACGAGCTAGGTTTGGTTTCTGTTCCCTATTCCAAATGGTATTGCAGAGTCAGGGCTCAGTGTGAGCTGCTGGCATTTTACACGCAGAGACTGGATGTAGGACTTTGTAAGCGCAAGAGCTCAACCAGGCCTTATAAAAAGCACCTTACAGAGGAGAAGATACAATTCAGTCAAACATCCAGAGCTCTTCGATGCTGCTTTTGCCAAGATACATGCTCACAAAGTATGTGCATCAGAGAATATTTTTCTAGCTCTGTCTTTTCTTCCATTTATTTTAAGGAACAGAGTGTGGTTTCCTCTCCTGCGTTTCTCATATTTGGCTTAAAAATAAAATTTGAACCTATATCAAACCAAACAGTTTCTTGCCCAAGGTGGTAAAAAAAAAAAAATGAAAAAAAGAAAAAAAAAAGCCTCTTCTATGGTGAACCCATCAGGAAGGGGAATCTAAGTCCCCCTGTGGCTGTATTCCCCCACCACCGTTCTGCAGTGGATCCTTTCTACCATCACACATGACTTCTTGGAAATGTAGAAGACATCTAATAGAGCACAGTCTGATTTATACTTAGAGCAGGGCAACTTTAAAGGGAGCAGCAGTGCGGGTGTAAATCTCCAGGCACGGAAAAAGCAGCCACATGGCTCTGGCCCTCTGAATTAGCTCTGCTCTGAATGCCACTGCATAAAAATGAGCCTTAATGGTAAAAAAGAGAGACGTGTCCTTCTGCTGGATAGGAGGGATTTCTAAGGGCACAGTACTACAAACAGTAATTCAAGCCATTTTGCATGTGCCTCATGTAAACCATGATTAGCCACAGAACAGGTATCGAGGAGGCCACAAAATTGATCCAAAGGCTGGAGCACCTCTGCTCCGAGGCCAGGCTGAGGGAGTTGGGCTTGTTCAGCCTGGAGAAGAGAAGGCTGCGGGGAGCCCTAGTTGTAGCCTTCAATACCTAGAGGAGGCTTATAAGAAAGATGAGGGCAGACTTTTTAGTAGGGCCTGTACTGATAGGACAAGGGACGATGGGTTTAAACTGAAAGAAGATAGATTCAGACTGGCTATAAAGAAGAATTTTTTTACGGTGAGGGTGGTGAAGCACTGGGACAGGTTGCCTGGGGAGGTGGTGGATGCTCCATCCCTGGAAACATTCAAGGTCAGGTTGGATGGAGTTGAACTAGATGGCCTTTAAAGGTCCCTTCCTACCCAAAACCATTCTGCTATTTTATGAAGACCCTGAAGGCGGAATTAGAAATTGAGGCTGTTGTGCATTCTCATTTCTCTCTGCTTTTCAAAAAGCGTAAGCCTTTCCTGTTCACATGCATGGGTCCCCCTGGATGTGTATACTCCCTTCCTGCTGCCAGATCCTACACACTCAGGGACTATGCGTGCAGATGCATCCCCTTCACCACGGCCTTTGCACGGGTGAGTTGCGGGGACCATTGCTCTATGGCAGGAGTCGATGCCGCACTTACTCCTGCACCATGCAGACAACCCACTCCTGAGAAATCATGCTCATCCTGAATCCAGACCAACACCAAATAAATACAAATATCCTTGGAGGCAAGCAGGGATGGATGGCAGTGAAGCACATCGCTGCCTCCACCATCCAGTTTATTAATTTCTCAGTATTGCCAACTCTTGCTGTTCAGTGCCTGTCCTGTCTGCAGAGCAGAAATCCACCTCTACCATCCCTGTTGAAGTCCTAAATGACCTTCATCTCACTTTTATGTTCATCAAGGGCAGGTTGCACCTTTGCTCTTTAGGACCATTCAAGTTTGAAGGCACTGGAGAAAGCCCTGTGTGAGACTAAAGAGGAGGCTGCTTTGGAAAATGCACGGTGAAATGAGAAAGTGAAATGAATGGCCAGTCCTAAAAGAGAAAACTCCTGTCATAAAGCAGATTTTGAGGGGAAAAACAAACAAAAAAAGAAACAGTCGTGCACAGTCCTGCTTTGCTAAACAGGCAGATGGGACCTGTATTTCTCTTCTGAAACTTTAATGGGAAGAATATGATTCTGCTGCAAGCGTATTTTATATGCCTGGCGATTAAAGAGGAAGGGAAGGGCATAATTTATAGAACTGTGAAACACAGAGGATAGCTTTCTGGCTGCAATGTTTCCTTATTTTCTTGTTATTCCTTTTATTCTTGCTTTTGCTTCTAGGCTTGTGAAAGGTGATGGATGGGCAGCAGTGGAGACAGAAATCTTCCCTTTATATTCACAGGGCAGGTACCGCATCAGCAACCTCAGCGGCTACACAAGCTGCACCTCCTCTGAACAACAACAATCCTGAGACCAAAAAAACCCCACGCTTCCGTGTATCCTCAGGCTTTCTACAGTGCTTTCCTGCTCCTACAGCCATCTCACTTCTCAGTCATTAACGGCAGGAAGGCTAAGCCAAGTCTTGCTGTGGCCAGCAACATAACATGGCCAAGCTCATATCCCATCTGATCCTCCAGATCTTGCATCTCCAGGGACAGTGTACTCCTCACCCTCTGAGCTCTGCTAATACCCTGGCACTTCCCATCCATGCCACCTTGGCAGGAAGCAAGCAGCAACCTTGTGGAAAAAGACCTGGTGGCCAACAAAGTGCCCAGGAGTCAGCAGCGTGTCCTTGTAGTGAAGGTGGCCAGGTACACACTGAGTTGCATTAGCAAAAGTGCTGCCCAGAGGGCAGTGATTCTTCCCCTCTATTCATCACTTGTGAGACCACAGATAAAGTGCTGTGTCCAGTTTGGGCTCTCCAGACATTGTCATTGTGGAGGTACGCCAAGATGGTTAGGGAGCTGGAGAACACAAGGTTAGAACAGACGCTTGTTCAGTCTGGAGAAGAAGGGGTTAAGAGGGAATCTAATTTTTTATCTACCTACCTAATGCATTGCTACAGAGAAGATGAAGTCAGGCTCTTCTGAGAGCACAAGAAGCTATGGACAGAAGTTCCAGAAAAGGAAGTTTAGAAAAACATTTTCTACTAAGAGTCTGGTCAAGCCTTGAACCACGAAGCCAGAGAGACATCGGGATTTGTATCCAGGGAGATACTCAAAATTCACCCACACAAAGGCATGAACCTGACCTAAGAGAGGGAAGTTGAATCGGGAGCCTCCAGAGGTTCCTGCCACCAAAAACATTCTCTGACTCCATGCTCCAGTTTTGCAAATCGGGAGCCAAGGCACAAAGGAGATGAAATAACACAACCACAGGCACGCAGGGGACCTGCACCTGAGGCCACATCTCCAGAGAGCAACCTAAAGTCTTCGCTTTTGGCTAAATGAAACATGTGACCATAGTCGTATGTGTGTGTGCACCAGGCTTTCTGAGGTCACCTTCTCTTCTTGCTTCCCTGGTAGAAGGTAGCGCTTCTCTAGCTGCAAAATTCTTGAGATACTATTTTTTTTTTCCCTTCTTCAGGGCCAATTCAGCAACTTGCCTTTCTGCTAAGACTGTCAGCAAAAGTGTCAACTCTACGGCTGGTTTCTGTGATGTGGAATCATGCCCACCAAGACTTGGACCAAGACTATGCAGCCCATTTCACATAAGCCACCAACCAGCCCGCACTTGGCAAAAACTGAAGACCGTATCAGCCATGCCTGCATGACTTCTGGCTTTGAGCCACTTTTCTCCAACCCTCTGAGCAGCCACGATATAAATCTTGCTCTTCTTTCACTGGTCTTTGCCATGACAACACAATCACTTGGCTCCCCATGCCATGCTCTCGTTGGGTGTTTGTCAGAGATGTGTCAGTGGAAAAATGAACTCTGTAGCCTGGCAAGAAAAGAGAGCAGTTCTTCGTAAAACCAACGACTGCTGCCCTTTCTCAGCTCACACATTTGCTGCAGAAGGAATTCAAGTCCTCGTGAAATCTCTACGAATATTTACCTGTACCAGGAGCAAATCCATATCCTCCCTCACAGGCAATAAGCAAGAAAACCTTGCCCAGATAAATGCAGGGTGAGAGTTTTCCTTCCTCTCCAATACCAGCACTCTCATGCCTAAGTATCTGCAGGAAACATGAGTGTGCATGTGCACACATCCTTTACTCAGAGCTAAATTCACTCTTTAGAAAGCAGACCACTTGTCCTATGGAATTCAGAAAGAAGGAAGAAATTTGTTACAGTGAGGGTGATGAGGCACAGGCACAGGTCGCCCAGAGAGGTGGTAGATGCCCCATCCCTGGAAACATTCCAGGCCAGGCTGGACAGAGCTCTGAGCAACCTGAGCTAAATGAAGGTGTCCCTGCCCATGGCAGGAGGGTTGGACTAGATGGCCTTTAAAGGTTCCTTCCAACCCAAACCATTCTGTGATTCTACGATAAGCCAGCTGAGTCCCCCCATTCACCCCAGCAAAGCTATGACTCCTGATAAACAGTGAAAAACATTCCCTGAACTGGTGAAACTGAAGCTCTATAGAAATTCTTGTATACTACCAAAATGGTCTTTTTCACAGGCTGAAACTGCTTTTCTGAACTGACTTGTTGCAAACTCTGACTTTAGAGCATCACAAGAGGCTGCTGCTGATGGGATGCTGTGACCCCACTGCGTGCTGGACGCTGTATGAAGGCACATCCCCAGCCACCATCTGTGGGGAGACCATGAAGCCAACAGAGATGACAGTGGGATGGCACATGATGTGGATTGAGCTCAGGAAGGTCACACAGTTAGTATACTATTAGGACGGGAGGGTGGAG
Source organism: Psophia crepitans (assembly GCA_013399095.1). Lineage (NCBI taxonomy): Eukaryota > Metazoa > Chordata > Aves > Gruiformes > Psophiidae > Psophia > Psophia crepitans. The sequence goes on from VWZZ01000523.1 coordinate 116,877, forward strand.
TCCTACTTCTGTCCAGAGAGAGGGAAGAGAGCCCATCCCCTGCTGAAAGCTGTGGGTGGACATATTGCACTTGGCCAGCCAGAAGATTAAGGCAGGTCCCCTAATTTAACATTTCCCAATGGAAGGGAGGAAAAAAGCAATTCAGGGGGTGGAAAAAGCCCAGGTAATATGTTAGCTGGAGAAAACAGGGTGGGTTGGAGAGGCTCCTAGCAGAGAGGAGCTGGGAGGAAGGCTTGCGGGGGGGGGGACCGGAGGCTGCTGGCTGCATGAGCCATCGAGCGCTTCAAACACAGGGCACAGATAAGTGGAGTCACGGAGCAGGGTGGGAGGAGATGAAGGAAGCAGGCAGGAGAGAAGATTACAGGAGTGCAAGGAACAACAAAGAGGAGGAGAGAGGAGAAGGAAAAATTATGCAGGGCCTCGAAGGTCAAAAAAGTCAACTTCAAAAGGATTCCTTAAAAGACATAAAGCTAATGCCTTCATATTCAATTATTTAGTTTTCACACAAATCTAAGTAAAGGTATGGGGAGGGGGGGGTGTGTGTTTGCCTTTCAACACTCGGTTTGGCACAGAGGGATGATGAGAGAAGTCTGGGACGCTTTGCTTTCCTAATGGACCTGGACGGGGCCAGAGTTGGCACTAACCCCTTGCAAAGGACGCGGAGCAAAGGAGAATTTTTTCTGATTCACGGGAGCGGGAGGGTGGGAGTGAGCAGGGCTCCTCCTTTGTGGAACTGAAAATTGTTAAAAAATTACTTGCTCAGCCTGAAAGAAAATGTTTTCCCTAAATACTGGGCATCTGTTTAATTAAAAACACAGGAAACGTTGAGGCAAACAAGTCACACTGCCTGTGAAAGTGAAGACTTTCGCTTTGAAGATGCTGAAAGGAAATGCTTCCCTTTGTCACGATTCCTCTCTTAATCTGACAAAACTGACCCACACATGAGAGGGGTTTTTTTGTCATAAAAAACTTCACTTTGTACAAAAACATATTTGGCTGAATTATCTGTCCCAACTGTACTTAAGGAAGCTGAAGCTAAGTACCAAGCTGAAAGAGCCAGCTCCTGTATCCTGGGGCGTTCAACCCATCAGTACAGTTAAAATCACTGACAAGCCATAGCGAGCTAATGTCAGTAAAATGGTACCCAACAGGAGGTTTGAGGCCAGCACAGTGAGCTCTACAATAAGTTCCAGTCCATTAAACACTAGGCTTAAGTAAAATATTACAGCGGGTCACATTTTAAAGCGGACGGAATAGGTTAGGGAATCACTGAGGACCCATGAGGATGCTCTTGGAGGAGAATGGGAACGCTGCCGTACCCTTTTTCAGCTCCCTGCCCTAAACAGCACCGTTTTCCTCCCGACCGTAGATGCTTCCTTCCACTCATCGCATTTTTTTTCCATGTGCCTCTCCAGCAGCGGATGGCAGCAGCGACTTGTGCCACCGAGGCAAAGCCACAGTGATGTTACTCCAAGCATCAGCAGGGCTACCACGGTGCCCACCCAAGGTGATGAACAGCCACATCGGGAAAAAAACAAAACCAGAAACACAGCGACTTGGTGAAGGTCATGCAACAGGTCAGCAGCGGAGCGAAGAGCAGAAACTGTGTCCTCCGGTTTCTGCCCACCCAGATCCCAAGTGTTTAGTAAATTTCTCTGTTCAGCTTTGACCTTACGAGTTCCCTTAACCTTCTCCTGGCAGCTTCCTAATGGGCAAATAAATCTCTGGAGAGTACCTTAAATTCTTTTTTATCACAGACTGTATCAGTGTGATAATAAGATCAGCCTTCAGACTCCCCATTAAGTCACAGAAGGTGTGGTCATCAGTCATGTTTTTCCCAGCCTTAATTGCCAGACAGACACTTTAAGTGGAAAGTCCATCTAATGAGCCCAATCATTAAAACATCTCTGGTTCCTATTTGAGATGGAAAATTATATTACTCTAATAAGGGGGTTGCATCTTTGCCCCCCTATTCAATCATGTGGCACGGGGAAAGGTGAGATTTCTCTGCAAGTTTGCCTTAGATGTGTTTCATTTAAATACAGCCCCCTACTTCAGGCAAGAAAAAGTAGTAAAACCCTTCATCGAAGGAGAACTAGGTGGTCGGAGAAGATGGTGGCTACCTACAGGTGAGCAAAGGGGTCACCATGCATTGGGGGGGGGGGGGGGGGGGCGTGCGCCG
>VWZZ01000523.1:119091-150680 GCA_013399095.1 Psophia crepitans
GATCCTGAGGGCTGGCCAGGCTGAGATGGTGGAAGAGCCACCATGGTGCTCACGCCAGGATGAAGATGTGACATCTGGTGTGCTTAAGAGAAAAGGCCTTACGGGATGTATGAAGCGGGCTCCTCAAGAGGAGGACTCTTTCCTAAGCAGTTTGCAGGAAAATACTTCATTTGGAGAAAGAATTGGTTATATTGGCCATCATCAGGAGCCTGCACCATGTGGAAGAGTGGTTGGGTAGTTATCACGATCCTCATCTCCACAGAGAGGTGGGAAACTGAGGCGGGGCAGCACACAAATTCAAAAGCCCTTGCATGGGGCAACTCCAACCACAGTACCTAAAACAGGGCTCAGGCTAGAAAGTCCTCTGCAAAGGGGTAAATTCTCTCCTGCCCTGTCCCATCTCAACAGAAATACTCGCCTTTCCCACCTCTCTCACCTCCTACCATTACTCATCATGGGAAGCTCCATCTAGGTAAGCTCCATCTAGAAGCTCAGCCCAGGTAAAATCAGCCCAAGTCTCTGGTGGTCTTCAACAATGCCAGATGCCTCTGGCTACATGCTAACGTGCCCATCGAGATGTCCCAGTTGACCTGCTCCTACTGCCAAGCATCAGCGGTGAGAGCACCTCCGCAGGGAATCCCATGTGGGAAGCCCGGGCAAGCTTAAGTTACGAGCTCCACATCCAACAGCGGCTTTGCCAGGTGCTTGGAGCGCCTGTTCAGAGCTATCCCTAATAAAAACAACGAAGCACGGAAGGGTGTGTTACTTTTGGGTAATAATACATCTTAAAACTGCACGGTGAGGCAAAGACAACGCCGCACCCTAAGCCACCCGAAGGGTGTGGGCATTATACAATGATTCACCCACACCCAGAGCCTCCGACGACAATTAACATCCAGCCCCGTGTAAGAATCGGTAAATACCATATCTCAAACCAGGAAACGTCGACATTTTCCATGCACATGAAAAAAAACCCCGAAGATGTGTCTTAACATGAACATCACTCTGGGCAGATCTGCACCATCGCAGCGCACGGTGATTATTTTCTGCCCTTTCTTCTGGAAGGAGCTAGGGTAAAGTCAACAGCAGTTACACTTCGAGTTATATTAAGCATAGATTTCTTAGTTTTCGTCATTTCTCTCTTAAAAAAAAAACAAACCAACCAAAACACAACAAACAGAGATGATGGAAAAATCTAAATGTATAATTACATTTTGATAACTACAAAGTCATGCGAGGTGCTTTATAGATAATAAAATGACAAGATCTCATCACACCCAAGTTTATTTTCATAGCCATAAATCTACTTCTGGTAAAGTTGCTGGGAAAAGATTTTACTATTGTGTAATAATGGAAACAAAATACCACTTATTAAAGGGAAACGGGAGCAAGAACTCATCCGATGTTGAAAGACAACAGAGAAAATCAGTTTGTTATTACCAGATAGAAGAAATAACACTTTTTTGGCAGTCCGAGATACCAGCAGCGAGACCAGTTGGTTATTAACAGAGATCCCACTTTTTTTTTCCTAAACCGCAGCGCAGTTGCTAAGAAGCTCACAAAAATAGCAATTAAAGATGCAGCTCTGGGGCTGCACCTCCAGCCGTCAGTGTATCTTAGAGGAAAAACAAGAAAAGCAGGAAAACGAGAGTATCCCCAGACCTATCCCTAATCATTTGTGAGGTCAGGAAATCCAAGTTGATTTTCCAGCGTAAATTCACCTGTTCATTAAGGAAAAACAACAACATATTAAGATTATGAAAAATCTACCTTCTGGGTGACCTCGGGAAAAAAAAGTAGAGCTGATGCTCCTGGCTTTGTGTCTGCGTGAAGGATGGAGTTGCCTTATACCTGCCTAAAACAGGGAGGCTGAAAGCCTTCCCGAGGGACAGGCGGTGCTCCCGAGGAGGAATGCTTTTTGCAATATTAACGAGGGAGGAGACGGGACCGCCAGGGAGAAATTAAATACATCTTCCCGGCTGACACAGCGGGGACAGTTTGGATAGCTCAGGAACAAGGGGGTTACGCTGGTTGCTGTCTGCCCTCAGGGCAGGCAGTTGGGGCAGATCAGGAGATGTTTGTATGGAGAAGAAAGCCTTGCTCAGATTTCTGAATCCTGATTGTGGGCAGGAGCAGGAGGAGGGATGGATTTTAATTGTCCAGCTGTAGATCTGAGTAACAGGAGAAGAGCGTAGCCGTACCAGCATATGTACAGGCAAGGAAATAAAAAAATCCACTACTGTTGTTTGCTGATGATAGCTTGGAGCATCTTCAAATTAGACTAAGTTTCCACTGTGCAAGGTGCAGGTGGTATTATTATTATTATTATTATTATTATTATTATTATTATTATTATATTTTATTATTACTACTACTACTACTATACTAATTGCAGTAACCATTTATACTGCACCAGTGTGTTATAGCTACAAGTGGGATGCTCATCCCCTTGCAGGCACTATATAAACAAGACCGAAGAAGGAGCTAACTTTCCCAAAATCACTGCGCTGCACACAGACAGTGGGAGTAAAAAGAGATTACCTCACTTGTACAGATGAGGAACAGAGATACTTAGTGATGTGCTGAAGGCCATGGAGGAGGCTCACGGTAGAGCCAAAATTTGGAATCAGTTCTCCCAAATCCCAACTCAGCACCTTATCTAGACAGTCGGCTGGCTCCTGCCTAAGGCTCAGATTTATCCTAAGACTAGACGCAGCCTAAAGCTCAGAGGGTCTCCAGACTGGGACCACCAGGTGGGTTTCCTGTGCCAGGTGGTTGCTGCGTGCTGAACCTCATGCCCACATCTCATGGTTGGTGGTACGAGCTCAGCAACCGGCTGGTTCAGCCCATTGCCAGCAGTATTTTGGCACCCAGCAAAGCCAGAGGAGTTTAGTTTGCACCAGAACGCCGTAAATCACCCAAAAGGAGCTGGGATGGCAGGGTCTGGGCTGGTGGCATCACTGGTTGCTCGTCATTCCTGGGGTTTTCACTGAACAGAAGGAAAATGATTGGGGCATGAAGAGAAAGTGGGTTTCCAGGGAGGGCTGGAGGAGAGCTCCCAAGGGAAAAACAGGGAAAGTTAGGAAAACTGAGAATGGCACCTCGTTGCATCCAACACCCAGCCTGGCAGGGTGCTGTGGGAAGGAGAGGGCAGGGAGGGCTTTGCAGGCAACCAGGGATGCTCGAAGAAAGGTACCATCAGCAGCAAAGACAGGCTTTGCAAAACATAAACAGTCTTGGGAAGAAACGAGAACAGCGCACAGGCTAAAAATAAGCAGCAGCAAGTGAAAAGGGATTAAAGGAGCCTGAAAGACCCAGTGAGCAGCAAATTGCAGGGAATTGTTCAGCAAACAATAAAGGGCTCCTCGCCATCTCCCTGCAACAGGCAGGTGGCACCGGGAGAAAGCAACCCACGACAAATGATAGCTGCAGAAGGGGAGATGGAGGGGAGGAGGGGGAGAAAATTCAGACCTGGCAGATTTGTTAAGTGGTTATTTTCCCTCTGTCTTTACAGAAGACAAAGGAGAGGTAAAGCTCCCCAAGACAGGGATTGTATTTCACTCCGCGGTTGAGGAGGCTTTCGAGTGTCTGCAGATAGCGGCAAGAAATGGTCCTAAAAAGATTAGAGCTCTTAAGGTAGGGCAAAATACTATATCCAGACAACACACTCGAGTTTTAATGACAGGGGGGAGAGAATTGAGTGAAGCATTGTCTGCTGCCTTTAGGAAACCGAAAACTTAATTTGAAACAGCACAGACTAGAGCTTGGCTTTTCTCATGAGAAAGGCTTTATTCCTGCCCTGTAAGCATCACTTTTTATCCTTGACGTGCATTTTCCATTCACCACTTTCTCACAACCAACACAGGTTTAGGAAGGGTCCTCCATGTGTTTAGAGTGATTCGGGTAGCTTGCTATTGAGCATCTCCTTGGCTGGAATGTATTTCTTCTCGCCGCACCCCTCTCTCAGGCTATTATCCGTGTTTACGGATACCCAGCTAAGGGATAAAGGAAAGTGGCTTCTTAGAGGCACATAGGGAATGTGCTGGAAAAGACACTCACCTTGGACTTCCCAAATAGCAATCCACAGATCACCCTCTGCCACTCCTGCCTCTGCCATTCCCACGCTGGCTTGCTACTCTGGATGGGCAAATTCCCAGTGGGTGCAAACCAGTAGAGCTTCCATACAACCCATTTTGTAGTGGGAGCAAGACCAAGCATTGCATCCAGTCTTAAGTCACAGAAATCAGTGTCATTTAGGTTGGAAAAGACCCTTAAGATCGAGTCCAACCATAAACCTAACACTGCCAAACCCACCACTAAACCATGTCTTGACTAGATCGGAGATTTTGTGCCCCCCCAAAAAATGAGTCTGATTGCTATGGACCCCATACAGTGGCCGATGTGCCCCATGGGGGTCACCAGGACCTCCCCTGCACCACTTGGCTTGGAACAAGGACAAAGCAATGCACTGCCTTGTTGCCAGCCCTGTGGCCACATCGGCTGGGGCTGGGGGAACATCGTTCCTACGTTGCCCTCCACTGATGGGTGACACCGAGGTGGCTCTGCCGCCTCCATCTCAGCTCCTACATCCCCTGGGGACTTTTGGCTGCAGGGATCCCCCTGACCTTGCCTGGGGCTCTGTTACTAAGAATAAAATGCAGAGGGCTGTGCTGCACTGGCGTGCGGTGGGATAATTGCAGGGAAGCGGCTGCTGTAGCCCAGCGACGGCAGTAATTGGGTACGGGCCATCCTGTAGCCAGGTTTCCCGTGCTATTATCTCCTTATTAATAGAAACCAAATCTACCTTTGCAGAGACAGCACTGCGAGCCTGGAAATTATGCGGTGCAGGGCTGCAGGGAGACATCTGCGGCATCTTTGCAATAGCCTTGTCCTTTCACCACCCAAGGGCTGGATCCTGGCAGGGTCTGCGGGATGCTCCCACCCAAGCCGTAGCAAAATCCCAGCTGTCGCAACCCAAAATCGTCTGTGGTCGTTGGAAATGTGAATGTTAGACTCAGCGCACAGTGATTGCCCTCGCGGAGGCAGGAGAGCGAGATTTGGTCTATTAACTAATTCATCCCAGCAGCATCCCTGCAAGGTATGGCAGGGAGTATTAATTTCATCTCGCAGGGAGGAAAGCTGAAGGTCAAAAAGGCTTGAATTTCCCCTCGCCTGCACGGATGGGGTATGGTGGGGGCCACAAGCTGAGTATCCATGGATTTAGGGCTGGGAAATAATGTCGACCATCTCAGCTGGGATGCTCCTGCCCAGGAGCCCTTCAATGTCAAATGTAAAAGATGAAGGTAAAAGTGACAGCATAATTTTAAGGAGAATCAGCCCATGATGCCACAGCTCTCCTTGCTGGAAGGTGTGAAAGCAAAGTGCTGATTTCTGAGAAACTCAAGAACAAGGTGAAAGTCTCCATGGGGTCTTCCAGGACAGGACTTCCAGGTCAAGACTGTAGTGTGGATTTCCATGGCCAGGAGTAATACAGGTCCCTCTGCCCACCCCTGTCTCATTCCAGGCTACACCCCCCGCTCCCAACATGCCCCCCACGCCCTCAATCTGAAGCTTAGCTTTGGAAACAATCCTGGATAAAAAAGTGCCCCTGATCACAACTTTTTTCATTGCATAAGCAGAGATGAAGGTACGAGGCGTGAGCCAGCGTTAAAGCTGGAAGGTAGATTAGGTGCTTCCATCCAAAATGCTGTCAACAAAGCAGAGAATGAGGTGTGGTTTGGTACATTTGTTTTTTAATGCAGGTAAGAAATGCAGGTTCATGGAGATCTTTAAGACCATCTGAATCTCATCCTAAATTTGGGATTTGGTTTTAAACTTCCCCAGTGACGTCTCCTTCCAATTCATGGTAGGCAAAGCCTAGCAGATGGCCTCCTACAGTAACGATTTTAACCATCAACGTTGTTAATATACTCAAGAGTGACGGAAAGAATTACCAGCCCATAATATTTCCGAGCTTCTCCGTTTTTCTTCATCTCTTCTTCACCCAGCTTTTAACGCTTCCCAACTCAACGGCAATTAATACCAGCCTTTCTGAAGCTGAATCCTACAGGCTTGCAACCAAGTCCTCGCAGAGCCAAATCAGCACAGATGTGCTAGAGAGCGATGCAGATGGTTTCTCCTTCCCCTGGAACTCGAGACTTTGCTTCTGCTCAACACTGCGGTGTTTTGCAGGCTAGGGATGTCAGGAGCATGTCCCTCCCCATATGGCAAGCAAGAAGTCATCCCAGTAAGATTAAAGCAGAGAGAGGAGACCTGGGCTGCCTCCTGCATTTTTCAGCCTTTCTCCATCACTTTGCAAAAGCCTGGTGCTGTTAAGCAACTATGTAAGAGATGAAAAGCATTGGGGAAAATAAATAATACATAAATGCCAAAGTGTGTTGCCAAGGCCACCTCCAGGATGGATCTGTACCAAGGCATGCTCCCCTCCGGACGGCTGCCTGCTCCTGCCCTGGAGAGATGTCACTGGGAGTGAAATGGAGCTCCTGAGCAAGATGTTGGTTCAGAGTGATGCATCGGAGAGCCTTGCAGGTGACAGAAACTGTAATTGCCGTGATTTAACTTCACCGGCCCATTTCACCCCCTGTGAAACCCAGCTTCACTGCTGATTTCAGCAGAAGCAGGATGGATGTCCCTACCAAAGGAAAGGTTGGGAGTGTTAGTGAGATGTCTCCCCAAAGCGTGAGCAAAGCCCTGCTGCCTGAGCAGAGGGCTCCTTGCGCCATCTGGTACCCCTGCGGGCGCGTGGATGCTCTGGCTTCTATGAGGACCTGAACAACGTTCTCCACCATCCCCAAAAGCAGTCCAAACCAGGTGCAGAGAGCCAGCACCCTGATGAAAGGGGGTCTCAGACACAGTGTGAGATGTTACAGATGACTGCTTGGGACTCAGGGCAGTGGCGTCTTGTGCCCAGAGGCTGCAGAGACCCCAAGGGAGCTATGCTGCATCCCACCAGTTCCGTCCTCACATCCTTATTTCAACAGCAGCTTGGCCAGACCTGCCTCTATTTTTCTCAGCAAACCCCTGAGAGCTCAGTGGCTCCACAGCAGTAAAAGGTAACATATCGGTAACTTCAAATACATGATAAGAATGTAAAATAAAAGGTACCCAGTGTGGCCGGATGCAGCTACGACTGTGATGTGAGCTGCCCAGTCTTGAGGCATGGAGAGCCGGCTGTGCCAGCAGTACCAGCAGCCCACTGGGAGGGGTCCTCTGCTCACTTTGCCCTTTCCATGGGTTAGGAGCTGAGGCATCACCTCTGCAGTGGGACTACTGTCCTTCAGCGATGATACAGGAGCATCCAGCCCTGATACACGAGGACACCGGGAGGAGCCGAGGGCACTGGGAAGTGATGGTGTGAGTGTGGTCTTTCGGGTGGCTCCTTCCAACCTTGCTGTGATGGACAAGTCATGATACCACCCTGCCTCACTGCCCTTGCCTGGAAAACAGCTGAAACATCACTAGCAAAGCACTTTGCAAACCGCCAACCCCCCTCTCCTCTCCTGTGCCTGCTGGAGAGGGCAGCTGAAAGGGCTCAGGGGACGCAGCAGAACACATAGGGATGCTGCAGGGACTCCTAAAATGAGATGCACCCAGACAGACTAACACCTCTGCAAAAAAACCCAACCCTGTCTGCTAGGATCAGAAGTGGTTATAAAGGTTGAAGATGCTGCTTCAGAAATACTAGATACAGCTGTGTACATGTATTTGCCTTGTTAGTTTTCTCTAGCAGGAGATTATAAAGCAACTGGGAGAAAAGGGGAAAAATACCCTCCTTGTTTAGCACAAAAATATAGGTAGCAATTATTAGGCAATAATTGATTCATCCGATACTTTATTAACGGGAGTTCGGGTGTGCAAATGACAGGCTCTACAGTGAGCCTTTCATGTGACACGTTATTAAAGGCTCTTTTTCTGGCTTCCAAAGGCAGTGGCTGGCAGATCAAAGGTCAGACATTTCAAGGAGTAAATTGGTTTAATGTGGCTGCAGATAGCCTCACAAAAACCTAATAAATATGCAGTGAAATGTAAGGAGAGAAAATTGTGGACAAGAGAGACAATTACTTTGAAACCAGGATAAAAGCAGCACAGGCTCAAATTAATCAGCGTACGGGCTCCTTCTCTCTGTCTCTGGATTTAATATTCAGAGCAGGAGCCTGGCTACTGGTGGGATGTGCTGGTGGGGGGGGGGGCACTGGTACCTGAACCCAAAACCTGCCTGTCGAAGATGTTCACCCCTGAGCTGCAGCTGGGCTGGTGGTGTGAACCACCACGGCTCTCCAGGTTCACAGGGAACCCACCCGTGACCAACAGCAAAGGATGTTCACGAGCATCATGGGATTTTGTGGTGGCTGGCAAAGAGATTATCCCTGCAAGGCTGAATCCCACGGGGAGCCCTTGGTGTGATTGAGCGAGTCCACGCTGCCATTGGGACACCAGCAGACATCGACTCACAGCCCAAACCTCACCATTCAGTGGTAAAAAATGAACATGGAGGGGTTTAATTGTAAAAATTCATGCTTTTAGCTCATCTCCTTGCTTTTCACTTGACCTTGTGACTTTCTCAGAAGCGTATCTCACTCATTTTTAAACTCCAGGCAGCCATGTCTGGATACTTTGGGGTTTTTGTTTGCATTTCTTGAAATGCATTAACTCAAATGACCTCCAAATGCTTGCAAGGCAGGATTTCTTTGCTAAAAAGTCACAGCTTCACTCCTTTTAATTAAAGGTGAGAAAACACCCACTCCAGTTCTCTAATCTAGGAAGGGACTTCCTGCATGAAAACAAAGCATGATATTCCCAGTACAGCTGGAAACAGGAGTGGAGGAAACAAATCTATAAAACAAAACGCCCCATCCCCCTCAGAGAAGCAGATAAGGGCACAACCTCTTTGTATTCCCTTAGCAGGTCACCTTCCCTAGTTGAGTCACCATGCTCCGGCGCAATTTACCATGGCCCCACCAGATAGCCTGAGAAGGATCGGGCAGCACGGTCTGCCTGCGACTGAGCAAAGCCAAGCCTTGCCTGCTCACCCACATGGGGACTTTCTGCAAGCATGAAAAAGTTGGGGCCCAAGGGCTAAATTGCTCCTTCAGCCACGTTGTTCCATAGGCTGGATCACCATGGATGAACGAGATGCCTCTGCCCACCATGTCCCCATTGGTGGCTTGTTGCTGGCTTTGTCGCTGTGCCCAGGATGGAGTTCAACTGCCCTGCCACCTTTGTGGTGAGGAAACCTCATGAGAAGCCTTAGGGATGGGGCAGGAGGGGACAGCTGGTGCCACCTGTGTCCTGCTGGCCATGGGACACTTCAAGGAGAACCTCAAACTTCATGGGTCACTGACAAGGAGAACCGATGGGCCATGGACCTCCGCACCTGCAGCCCACGCAGGCAGCTCTTGCCCTGAGTTATTTGCACATATATTGCTCTGCCATAAATCAGGAGCCCTGACAGTGTAATTTGTATCTGGGGAACCTGGAGCAATTACAAAATCAGCCCGAACACTATTTGTTTCACAAGATTTTGCCCTTAGTTAGCACTGTCGTTCTGCTTTAATTACACTGTAATTAATTGCAACAAAACTGTTTGGAAAGTGCATGTGCACGGTGGAAAGGGTAGAACATTGCAACCTGCCTGCTCCTCTGCAGCCACCAGCATAAAATCTCCGATCCTCTTTCGATATAACACCTGGCTTTCATTTCACCACCCTATATCCAGAGCATCTCCAAGTCCTCTCAAAAACAGACCAAGACCGAGGAAAGTGACTTGTTTTAAATCCATGGAAATTAAGGTGCAGAGGAGCTAATCTCTTTAATTTCTCTTCAGACAGGACTAAGGTGGCAGAAGTTTCCAGAAGTGAACCAAGCTTGGGCCTGGGTGTAAATCACAACCTTTTTCTTTGCCCAGGGATGCTCAGATGTTGCCACGTTGTCTTGCAGCTCCCAAAGCCACCGAGCACCTTGAAGGGGCTGGGACCTGCCTCCTGTCCATGGAGAAGGTTGTCTCATCCATAAAAGCCACATTAAGCAACACCTCCCTAAAGACAGAAGGCAGTGAGACTTGGACCTGATGATAAAGAAAACAACATCTGACCCATTTCTTTTGCAGTCTGTCCCCTTCTAGCATTGCCAGTGTCTAGCCATGGCACGGAGGTATTAATCCCAGCCGAGGTGGACTTTCAGAGTCCCCTTTCGACTCGCGTTCCGTCTCTCGGTGCAGACTCTAAAAGCAGCCTAATGCAATCGCTGGGCAGCCGCTGGGAAACGAGAGGCCACCAAATGCATCTGAGGCTGCCTCGAGTTTCATCCCCTGACTGATTATTTCTGTGCGAGAAAGGCAGTTGCACCAGAAGTCTGCATCCCTGCAAGGCTGGGGAGGAGGTCTGGAGGGGGGGACAGGAGACAGGAGACAGGGATTAGCCAACGTGACTCATCTCCCCTGAGCGACCAGGGCAGTGGCTTGCCAGTAGGGCAGGAGGGGAAATTTCCCATTTGGAACCTGCTCAACATTGATAATAAAAATGTTCTTTTCTCTCTTTTTTTTTTTCCTTCAGCTAAATACCTTGCAGAAAAAAAACATGGTCTTGCTTTTATTTCCTCTTTGCTCTTTTCTTTTTCCAGCCTCTCCTCTCCTCCTCTTATCTCCTATCTATCNCTCTTCTCTCCTCTCCTTCTTCTTCCTGAGAGCCCATCAAATCTCCTCACCTCCATTTTTCTGCAGGCAGATGGAGCAGCTTGCCCCAAACCACAGGAGAACAGTGACAGACAACATCAATGGTGAGCAGAACATGACAGATCACCAGTTGGTCCCCGGTGATGTGTCCAGACCTCACGTGTTCCTGGAGGCCCCACCAGGCTCCAGATCACTCCCCAGCACCCCAGAGCCACAGCCATGTCAGGGTAGAAGAGCCAAAATTTTGCATCAAGGCAGAAGTTCCAGCACAGGGAGCTGTGAAGCCATCTCTCTGGCTGCCTGCCTGCCACCATGGTGTGACCGGCATAAGGAAACCCCATGGCAGAGGTGAGGATGCAGCTGCTTTGAGGAGCTCATGAGCTCATGGAAGACAAGAGCTGGCCAGGAACAGGGTAGGCAGCAGCAGGGGGTCCAAAGGCAGCAGCAAAATGATTTGGGTTATCCCAGAAGCAGTAACTTTGGAAGATCCAGTTGATCTAAGAGACCTCCCAGACACATGCCTAGAGAGCTTGGGGTTTGGCAGCAGATCTGCTCCATCAGCTTCAACTCACCTTGGCAAAAGGTGCCCAGATACCATGGTGACGGGCTCAGCAGGGATAAACAGCGAACATGGGTGTGGGTTGTTTGCATAGTTAGGAAGCTGGCTGGTCTCCATCCCTCCACCCTGCGCCCTCCCAGCAGTGCCAGGATCTCAAGCCAAAGTGGTCTCCTACCTCCTCCTGGGCTGGCTCATCTGCGGGCAACACAGAGGCACTTCACAGACTGGTTCCCTGCTAGGCAGGGCAGGGTGGGGGACGGTGACGCCGGGTGACCGCCGTTCCCCACACCCTGCGAGGTGGAAATCATTTGATGGTCCCAACATCCACGTGCCTGCCCACCACATGGAGGTGGTGCAGAGCATTCACAGTGTAGGACATCCCCTCCTCCTCCACCTCCTTTTCCTCCTCTCCTGCAGCTGCCAAGCACACCGAGCCCCCTTGCAAAACCACCAGCAAGGATGTGACATCCTTCCCCCCCCACCCAAAAAAGCGCTCCCAACCACCACACACCCATTCCTCAGGGGCAAGGACATCTTTTTGAGGGACAAGGAACAAAGCAATCCAACCGCAGTGAAAAATAAATCCATAATTAAAGCAAGCTGCTCACATGAGCGATACTCAAAAATTATGCAGACCTGTGAGCAATGTTGCCATCGGGTGCGCAGCTCCTCTCAGGCTTCCAGTAAGGAATAAAAAAGCTCTGACTAATATAAAGAGGCCTCCAAATCATTCTTGGCAGAAGCATCCCAGCCCCGGATCCCCTCCCTCTATTCATCGCTAAAGCTCTCAGCCAAAGGAAAATAAACCGTGCAGCTACCACGCTGACCTGACCCACAGCGCGGTGTTACTGGGTGCCAGAGCGCACGGCTGCCCCTTCGGCACCATTATACACTAACATAACAGTGCACAACATACATACGTTGTTATATAAACGTATATAAAAATGTTTGTAGTATGTATTTTGTATAGTTATTAACAAATACGTACATTACACGTAGCGCTGTGTGGGCAGACTCATGGGACCCGGACCCAGCGTGCCGCTGCCTTCGCGTCCCCATCCTGCCGGGAGGGCAGGGGCACAGGCCAGGACGGGGATGAGCTCTCCCACCGCTGACCCCTTTGCTAGGATCGTCCACACACACTCGATAATACCACATTTTGCTTCGGTCTGAGATACTTCATCTTTTCTAATTACTTCCACGTTTATAAAACCATTCCAGCGGCAACCCTTAATGGGAGTAAGACCAGGACTACGAGCTGGGGAGGGAAGACTTCAGTGTTTTGAAACTCTTTTAATAGCTTGCTATTTAATTAAGAGCAATAGTTCTGAAATTATGTCAGTGAAACTTGCCACTTATTTATTAATTAGAGGAGGAATTTCAAAGGAGGGTAAGGGAGCTGGGTGCCGGACAGCCCCGGGCTGGCTGGAAAATCCCAGGTTTGTACGGCTAAGGCTTGCTCAGTGCTCAAACACACCGGGTCTGACTCCTCACTCCCTGGCACTTGAAATAAACAAGCGTGGAGCACAAGCGCGCGGCGGGTGTTAAATGCTGCCTGCTCCAGAGCACGGGTTTGAAATGTCCTTTTTGCCGTGGCGGGAGAGACGGAAGGCACTGGAAGACCAGGGAACGACGGCAGAGCATTACATCTACCTTTCCAGGAGCTATTTGCTGGGCTGTCCCAGCGTGGGTACACCAGGACACAGCATCAAGAAGCCTGCAAAAGGTTTGCTCTCCAGTGTGGGGTGTTGGAGATGCTGAAGGCAGCAAGGGCTGGCCATGCCCACGGCATCTGCTCCCTGCAAAGAGGGTTCAGATAGACCCAGCTGCCCTTTGCTGCCTCCAAATCCTCCCAGGAGGAGAAACCTCCCTCTGATCCCACTTCCAGCAAGCAGAAAGTAGGGGGAAGTTCCGCTCAGTCTTATTCCCCCAAATATTGCACCTTGGTGAACTGGAAGGTGGCTGCTACATCCCCTTTTCGAGGGCAGAACAAGCTGCAGGTCCCTGCACGGCCGTGCCAAGTGTTTCCATCCACCTGACACGCTCTGGAAAGCAACGCTGGGATGGCCGAGCACCGGTTCCTCCTCTGCTGAGCACATTCCTCCCCTCCTGTTTTCATTCAGCCCAACCTTAAACAAAACCACGGCTGTTGTTTTTATCAGCGGCGCGGCTCTGGGAATTACCTACGCTGGGTCGGGGGAGCTGGCAAGGGGTTTTGTACTGCTGAAACAGCATTTAATCTCAGGAAGGAGCTGTTAAAAATATTAAAGCTTAACTGTGTATAACATACCATCCTGCTGTGCCCTGTTTGCTAGTAAAGAAGCAAAATGTTCTTGAGACAGACTGAGATTTAAACCCTAACTTGGGCTGGGGGTCTCCAGATAAAGGACCTCCAGTTCCCTCGGGTGACCCCCGCCTGCCGTACGGCCAGCGCGGAGCAGGTTGGCTTGAGCCGGGCTTTAACCCTGCACCGCGCAGCAGCCTCATCCCAACCACGCTTTCCAGGCTGTCTTTAATCGTGAGCTCCCTGCAAGCACTAAATCTGCAGAGACGTTTTAACTGTTTAAGAGGAAGGTTGGGTTTTTTTCCGGCAAGTTTTCTGCCAAAAACAACCGAAACAAAAATTACTTTAAACCAAGTATTAATAAATATTAAAAATATATAATAAAATAGATACGCATTCTACTCCACTCTAAATATTAATCATCTGTCTCACCAAAGTCCTCCTGCCTACCCATCAGGAGACATTAGCAGACGTGCTTTCGCAATGATATTTCCTATCTAAAACAAACAAACAAATAACTAAGCTGGACTTACAAAAAAAACCAACCCGCAACTCGAGAGGTTGTATCGCACAGGTGTTAATACACAGCCAAGATCGCCGAGCTTTGTAAAGATTCAAGATACCAAGCAGGGAAATCAGAAAGAGAATCACGGATTCGAGTTCAAACAGCAATTAAAAACGCATGTAAATGGCGATATATTAGTACAGAGGATCGCTACGGCGCGCCGAAGGTCTCTGACACGCACACGATTAGCCTCCGAGCATGAAATTCAAGCGTCTTCCCCTCCCCTTAATAAACCTTACAAGCCCTAAAAGGTGAAAAAAAATATTAAAAAAAATCACGTATTTTGGAAGTCGAAAGTAAAGCATCCGACCCACCTTCCCGCTCCGGGTGCCGACCCTCGTCCTCCCCTCGCCTGCCGGGGCTGCAAGGGGAATCAGCGTCGCTCCGCGGGCGTCTGCCGCCGAGTGCAGATTGTCATTGATTTGTGTGCGGAAAGTTAAGCCTTTCTAGGAGCGGTTAGAGAATTCACTCCCACCACTCCCTCTAAACCAAAAGTATTTGGCACGGAGCCCTCCTTGTCCACCTGTACTATTAACGTCTAAACAACACACGGGACATCAACCAATTTTACCGGGATCTTTTCATGTTTCCTTTTTAAACAAGTACACAAAGTTCTTTGCAAAAAAAAAAAAAAACAACCCCAAAAAAAACCCCCAACCAAAAAAACCCCTTGGGGCTTTGTTGTGGGTTTGTTTTTTTTTTTTAATTTAAATCTCATTTTTCTTAAAGCAGATTTATTGCATCCTTTGTGTTTTCTAATCGGTGGGCCAAGTCTTTGGTGTAACCGGTGACCCCTGACCGTGCAGAGGATCTGGCTCAGTTGGTGACGCCTTGGGTGACTTTCCTATCAATCTGCTCCACTTGCTCTGCAAACTCTAGAGCCGTTTGTCTGAGACAAAGTAAACCTGGGGGGAGGGGGGGTGGGGGATGGTATCCTTCTCTGTTGGAAAAGAACTGGATATAATTTAACTAAAAAATCAGGTTTTGTGCATGAATGACCCAAGTGACCAAGCAGATGGAGGCAAGTCATCTTCAAAGGGGGCGTTGCTTCCCTGTGCTGTTCAGGTAATCAGCGCCCAAATTTGATGTCCAATCCAAGGAACAAGGGACTTTGAAACCCTTCCCAAGTGCCCAGCATGGGGCTTCAAAGCCTTCACCGCACCTGGATTTGGAAGCCACCTCCCGGTCACCTCAGCTGCACCCATGTGGCCAACAACCCCATCCCACACCCCATCCACAACGACGTCCCCAGCAGAGGAGTCACCCTGCCACAGCCTGGCTCAGCAGAGCGTGCCGCCTCCACTGCCGCAAGCAGCCTAACCTGACTAAGCCCGGCTTGCCGGCGTGCGCGCAACCTCAAAGGGTTGGCCATTGTGTCGAGTGATAAATAACAGGTCCCTCCTCTTCTCCTCGTCGGGTGCCCTAAGCATCAGCTCATTCTTGAGATTCTGCCCCAAATTAAGCAGCCACATCTCTAAGCATTAAGTTAAACACTGCATTTAATAATATACCAGTTCCTTTCTGGCACAGGTATTACGACAATGAGGAAATACAGATTTTTTGTTCATATAGTAAATCTGATGAGAGCAGCTGGACAGGACACTGAGTTCCACATCGCGTGCCTTTCTGACGGTTTTCCTTTAAAGAAGTGCACTAAAATAAACCCAAATCACAACCAGAATTGTTTATAGAAGGGAAGCCTTTCTGAAGCATGAGGCAAAATCAACTGTAAGATAGCCTGGGGCAACCTGGCACTCCCCAACACGGCTTGGAAGAGCTCTGTGCTCAGAGCACGGTTACTTTTGAAACTTTTATTACACGCTTTCTTGGTCTGTAAGGAAAAAAAAAACCCACAGCAAAACAGTGCAGCTTCCATCCCCACACCCAAACCACTATCTGCAGCTCCTCTGACTATTGGGTTTCTAAGGAGTGTCTGGGTAAGTCGGTAAATGAAGTCGGTGCGAACAATGTCTGGCCCCAGATAAGGGTAAAGCAAAACTTGGGCAGCATCCAGCGACTGCCAGGTCGGCGTAGAGAGGAACACCAGTTGCCACCCACTGCTTTTCCTGGTACTCCCACAGCCTGCATCCCCCCTGGGATGGGAGCACTCATCCAACTACTCACCCGCACAAAACCAAGCACAAAAACAAGCGTCTCTTCATTTCTCACAAAAATGGCGTGGTTTTTTTTCCCCCTCCTCCAAATGGCTTGCTTCCATCAATACACTAAAGCCAACCTTTTGAAGAAACAATGACTATCGCCCCATGCTAACGAAGCGCATTGTTCATCGTGCTCTTTGGCAAGATGGTTTTATGGAAATGACCCCAACACCACCGAGGTGCTGGAGCATGTCCAGAGAAGGGAACAAAGCTGGTGAAGGGTCTGGAGCACCAGTCTGATGGGAGCGGCTGAGGGAACTGGGGGGTTCAGTCTGGAGAAGAGGAGGCTGAGGGCAGACCTGATCGCTTCTCTGCAGCTCCCTGACAGGAGGGTGTAGCCAGGTGGGGGTTGGTCTCTTCTCCCATATAACAAGCAATAGGACAAGAGGAAAAGGACTCAAGTTGTGCCGGGGGAGGGTTAGATCGGATATTAGGAAAAACGTCTTCCCCAAAAGGGCTGTCAGGAACTGGAAAAGGCTGCCCAGGGAAGTGGTGGAGTCACCATCCCTGCAGGGATTTAAAAGATGTGTAGATGTGGTGCTTGGGGACATGGTTTAGTGGTGGGCTGGGCAGTGCTGGGTTAACGGTTGGACATGGTGATCTTAAGAGTCTTTTCCAACCTAAATGATTCTGTGATTCCAAATATGTCCAAATTCCTGCAAACTAAACCCAACATTTCCATACAGAAGAATATCTGGATGGAGGGACACACACACACAGAGGACACATTACAAATGAAAACATCTCAATGATCAGTTTGAACCCAAAACCACTCCAGACCAACAGGTCCTCACTGAACCCTGGAAGCCATTCCCAATTTTCCGTGGGAAATTGGTTCCCGCTTTTCAATCACCGTTAGCAGAGGTATGAACGGGTGTCCTAGACTACAAAGAAAGACTAAATTACTGCTAACAGGGTGTGAAGTCAGAATAGCAGGAGAAAGAAGAGAAGAAAGGGTTGTGCCAGACCGCACCTCAGTTCACAAGCACAACTGGAAACACCTAATAAAAAAAACCTAAACAAAAAAACAAACAAACAAACAGAAGACCAACTAGAAACGGTTGTAATTATTGCTTATCCCAGGTCAGGAAAACTCTAAGTACAGGTGTATTGAATTGAAAGCTTTCCAGAAGAAAGAATATTTACAGGATGGCTTTCAAACCTGAGTTTTTCGGGCCAATTTTAAACTTTGGCTAGTTGAAGCCCAGTAATCAACCTCAGTGAATCCAGCTCTCTCAGAGCCAGAGGAAGATATTTTCTGCAACAAGATTTGCTGCACCAGACACATTTTTCAAAGAAAATAATTTCCTTCCTCTAACATCCCTATTTTACTGCCAAAACATGTTGGTTCAAAAAAGAGGATTTTTTTTTCCAGGTTAATTTTGTAAGAATTAAACCCCAGCATTGTATTTCCCCCCTAAATCTCACGGAAACTGCTTGAAAATGGGAAACTTGGAAAAGCTTCACAAGGTTTCATCCAAGATGTCTATCCCACACACCCGCAAGTGTTTCTGTTTGCTATGGTGCGTTAACTTCAACACCAATAAAGTTAAGCTTTGCCTAAGTGTTCCCAAATGTTGGCCTTATTTTAAAGGTGATAGAGTAAGAAGGAGGGAGAGATGCGCGCCCGTAACCTTGATGCACACTCTAATTGCTGGGGTACCACCAGGTTAGGAGGAAGGATGATGGGGCAACAATCCATCTGGTTTGAGAAGGTCTCTGTGCTCGTGGCTCGGGCAAGATGCTGGTTGTTCATCTTTAAAAGATAATTGTCGACATTGAGAAAGGGCAAATATGTAGGTCGTGAAAGGGATTTCCTTGCTAGCAGCCCCATGGTCTGCAGATGAGGAGCAGGTTCCACCAAGAGGCTGAATTACCCCATGCCACAGACAAGGCAGACTCACTGGTCCAGGCCATGTGCACATGCAAAGCTGCTGTCATAATATGCCCAGCCAAAAAAAAAAAAAAAAAAGAAAAAAAGAAAGCTCTAAAAGCTCTAAAGCAAATCAGTGAAAACCAATGTTGATTAAGTGCTTAAAACAATCCAGCTGCAGTCTCAGTGATTTCACATTTGAAACCATAATGGTCATAATCCAGATCAATCCTAAGGGATCTCCAGTGCTTTGCCTAACGTGGTTGGTGGAACTCATTGAGGCTGCAGCATCTTCAGTGGAAACAAGGTCATTTATGCTACCCACAGATTTCCTTGTGAAATGAAAACAGTTTGATTTCTATTGAGGAACAGGGCTGGATGTAACCAAGATGATACTGTACGGGTGTACACATGTACATCATATGTGCAGCTATATGATGGGATTTTGCTACGCCACATGGTTTCACTGGGAAGCTCCCAGAGGAAAAGCTGTACCCCGACCCCTCTCTTTCCCCAGCATATCTGCTCCAGCAGGGACCAGTACCAGTTCTGGAAATGCAGTCACCTCTGGGTGAAGCTGGCCCCACAGCTCCCAGTTCTTGCTCCCCTGAAGCTTCACGGTGCCTCAAGGGAATGAGAACGATCTCATGTTCACAAGAGCACGGCAAAACTTCTGCACAACCTTTCAATTAAACCTGTATTTTGCTTGGAAAACATTTACCTTTCCCCACTGGATTTTATTCTCAGTCTAATGAAAGAAGATGAAGCTGGGCAGAGCTGTTGTCTGTACAATTCCTTGCTCGAGGGGAGAGAAAGATCATCTCTCAGGATGACAGATTAGGATGTGGAAGGTTTGGTGGCACGGCACCGGAGAGGTGCTGTAAAGCTAAATGCATTAAATCCTCCTCCATCTCCCAAAACGAAGCTCATCAGAGATAACGGCCATTCCCAGTCCTGAAGATCAGAGGTCACGAGCCTCATCTCATCCCTGAAGCCACCAGCGAAGAGGGAATGACACCAGCTCCTGCTCCCCAGGGCATGCACTGCAAACGGAGTGTACGTACACCTTCCTCCTTGAACCCATGCCTATATAAATACTTGATGTATGGCTTGATTACTTGGTTAGATGACACATACCTGAAGGCAGTAGGCAGGTCAGTTTGCTTGGTTTTAATGCTTCAATCCTCCCTTCCTCTTCATCGAGGAAGATTTCTGAGTGTGCTTCAGGTTGTGTTTGTGCAGGGCTGGGACTGGGTGAGGGCAGCTGAAAATAAATGATCATAGGGTGAATCCTAAACACAAACAGATGTTAACAATAGAAGGCAAGATGTGGACTGAAGAGCCACTTTGCAGAGCTTGATGGGTTGGCGCAGAGTTTTACCAGCGGTACCTATCCCACATCAGAGCAGCTGAAGCTGGGTGAGATGAAGACCTCCAGGTAGGTCCAGACCACCTGGGGCTTCTGAATATCTACTTTACACGCATAGCCACCCCTGACGCCAAAAAACCTTCCCAGCACCTCAGAGCAAACTTGAGATGGGTGGTAAAAAACCTAAGTGACACAAATACAATCTACTGGGGGATGAAACGGAGAAGGTGGAGAGTATCCGCAAAGACCCAGACCCTAGTGAAGGCTGCAGACTTCACCCTGACCTCCACTGCAATCGCTTTTGGACAATCCATGGCCTCAGCGCAATTGCTACATGAAGCTTTAGAAACATCTTTCCTGCTTCATACCTTCTCTATTTTTTTTATTATTTTTTTTTTTTTACTTTGCTCTCGCACAGAATGAGCCATGGCTCCTTGCTTGGTCTACCTGTGGATGAGCTAAGGACAACCAAGTAAATTGCCCATCGTAACCAACGTACCAGCCTCCCGGTGTTGACAACCTCTGCCCAGATCACTTGCTTTCATCTCCACAATCTAGAAAGCTCTCCTTATTTGGGAATAAGAAATTGAGCAGAAGCTCCCTGATGCAGGTGGAAATAATCTCTTTTGCTCTCAAAAGCTGTGGATCAGGCCACAGTTCCTTGCAGAATCTCACACTAATAGTGAGAGGCAAATGAACCATTTTGCTTCTCCAAGCTGAGAAAAAAAAATAAAAATGCAGCTGACCTGATTTACCTTCCTGATAACGTATTTAAAAAATGCTCCCAGGCCGAGGACTTCGCCAGCTGAGATTTCATACAAAATGAGACTGTTTATGTCATGACCGCAACCTTCTGAAAAATGCCCCTTTAGATGGGAAAGCTCACAAGACCCTTAGGTATAATGATCTCAGCTATATCAATAACCACATTTCGGCAGATTCATTATCTGCTCGCCGGCCTGCCCAGCCGCACAGTGAAATGTTGCAGCAGGATGGAGCGAGAAAGGAAGACACTGAATTCAGCCATTCTTCCCACAGAAAAATTGAGAGTGTGGGTCATTCTTATCCGCAGCAAAAGCCAAGCTTTTATTCCCTCTGCTTCTGCACCACGCTGGGGAGGGAGGACCAGAGCTACGCTCCATATTGAGCAGAACCGATCCGTCTCCCCTTCGTGGGTGCAAGAGTATTTTCCTGCACAGCTCGCATCTTGGCTCCCCTCAGCCCTTGCTGTCCCAAACTTTACAGCAGAACATTCGTCCTCCTTTGCCTATTCCTCCTAATATTAACTCCATTATTCAAGATTTTAACATCCATGCTAACGCTATGCAGGGATTTCAAACCACACTTCATAGGAAATCTAGGCTACAAAACAAAGGCTTATTTCATACCAGTATTTTCAAGCAACAGGGACCGTTATGATCACGCATTATACCCTCCAGCTTCATACAACATAAAATACTTCACCCAGTAATTTCTGCAGCAAGGCCCTCGTTCCTGCCTCCCCTCCAGCATTTATAAGCAGAGGCAATCTTGGATGAAAGATTTCAAATCAAGGAGGTCTTGCCCTGATCCTTCGCAACTGTTTCTAGCAGTCTATTAGTCTTGGTATTAAAAAATTTTGCATATTTTTTTTTTTTTTGCCTGGATATTTTTGCCTAGCTCTAGTTTCTGAGCATCTAATCACACCAAGGCTTTTTCTGCTAAAGAAAACAGTTTGGCTCCCTTCCCAAAGTGAGGACTTGAAGGCTATGAGCTCACGAGCAAGGATGAGAGCCGTGAGCACCTCCCTTCTGCAGCATCTCACTGCTGGGCTGAGCATCTCCCTTCTGCAGCATCTCACTGCTGGGCTGAGCATCTCCCTTCTGCAGCATCTCACTGCTGGGCTGAGCATCTCCCTTCTGCAGCATCTCACTGCTGGGCTGAGCATCTCCCTTCTGCAGCATCTCACTGCTGGGCTACGCAGCTGTCAGCAATGGATGTGGCTGCAGAGAGCTGGACCAGAGATCGAGATTGCTCAGGAAAAAAGCCATGGATAGGCGGGTGGAGGCTTGAACAGATTAAAAGCTGGACCCTGTGGTCTCTCCACACCACTGGGTCCCCTTGGCCCCAAGCTTCCCCTCTCCTCATGCTGGGGAAAGCTGGAGGGGGAAATGCCAGCAGCGAGTGATGCTCAGGAGGAGCTGGCACAGCCCTGTCTTCTCCTAAGGAGGAGAGAGAAAGACGCCATCTGCCCACCTCCTCCCAGCCTGAACGGGCTGGAGCCTGCCACGAGGACAGTGTGGGGCAACAAAATACACGTGCTATCCATGCCCACCTTCCAGACCCCCAGACTTCACCACCAGACTGCTTTTCTGCAAAATACAGCAGATCCAGGCAAAAACCCCCACCAAACGCAAAACATGATTCTTCTATCACCTAGCTTGGGCCCACCACGTGTAACTGGATTGCCCTTTCAAGACATGTAGAGGGAGAAAAGGTATTTATATTATAAACTCCTTGCTACAGATTACATGAAAACAGGTACATGTGGTCCTGCAACACCCTTGCTAAGGGGAGTGGTATGAACAGGGACAGCACAGGAAGAAATTCCTATCACCCAAAAATATTAACAGCCCCAAACGCTATTGCCATGCTGTGGAGGGGCTGTTCCATCAGCCAGGCATCCTTGGGCACTGCCCCAGAGCATGTGCAGTGATTGCAGGTCAGAGTCCCCTCATTGCCTCCCACCTCACTGAATCAGCAGTGTTTTGGGCTTGCATGCAAGGTTTTAGTAGTGGGGGGGCTGTTGGGGTGGCTTCTGCAAGAAGCTTCTCGAAGCTTCCCCTGTGCCCGACAGAGCCAACACCAGCCGGCTCCAAGACGGACCCACCGCTGGCCAAGGCCAAACAGTAGCGACAGTGGCAGCGCCTCTGGGGTAACAGAGTTAAGAAGAAAAAAGCCAAGCGTGGGAGCTTTAGCTGCCAGAGAGAGGAGTGAGAAAATGTGAGAAACTCTGCAGACACCCAGGTCGGTGCAGAAGGAGGGGCAGGAGATGCTCCAGGCACCGGAGCAGAGATTCCCCTGCAGCCCGTGGAGCAGCCCCTGGGGAGGCAGGCTGTCCCCCTGCAGCCCAGGGAGGGGTGATGGGGAGCAGAGGTTCCCCTGCAGCCCGTGCAGGACCCCACGCCGCAGCAGGGGCAGACCCCTGAAGGAGGGTGGGACCCCGTGGGCAGCCCGCGCTGGAGCAGGCTCCTGGCAGGACCTGTGGCCCCGTGGGGAGAGGAGCCCCCGGCGCAGCAGGGTTGCTGCAGGACTGGTGACCCCGTGGGGGACCCCCGCTGGAGCAGGCTGCTCCTGAAGGGCTGCACCCCGGGGAGGGACCCACGGGAGCAGCTGGGGAAGGGCTGCACCCCTGGGAAGGACTCCCGCTGGAGCAGTTGGGGGGGGACTGTCTGCCGTGGGGGGGACCCCAGGCTGGAGCAGGGCAGAGTGTGAGGGGTCCTGCCCTGAGGGGGAAGGGGCGGCAGAGACACCGTGGGATGGACTGACCACAGCCCCCATCCCCGTCCCCCTGTGCCGCTGGGGGGGCAGGGAGAGAACTGGGGGTGAAGGGACGGAGGGAGGGCTGGGGGGAGGGTTTCAGATTTGGGTTTATTTCTCCCTGCTCTGTGTTTGCTTGGCCATAAATCCAATGAATCCCTCTCCAGGTCTGGGCTGTTCTGCCCGGGACAGTAACTGGTGACCGATCTCTCCCTGCCCCCATCCCGACCCACAGCCGCTCGTTACCCCTTTTCTCCCCTGCCCGGTTAAGGGGGGGCAGGGACAGAGCGGCTGTGGGGGCACCTGGGCTCAGCCAGGGTCACCCCACCACAGCAGCAATGAAGGGGTTAAGCGCATCACTGCAGAAAAACTCCATTTCAGGCTCAGGCAGTGCAATTTGTGCATGGGGAACTCATGGTGTCTCGCAGAACTTCTCAAAGGTGGGAGTGAAGTGGCGAACAGAGGGCGAGCGGCTGCAACAGAGACAGCACGGCGGAGACCCCCGCTCTGCACGCAGCCACAAAGCCAACAAGATATTCAGCTGCGTACGGAAAGGGACGGAGAATAGTCCTGGAAATATTATAATGCCTTTGTATAAATCAGTAGCGCAGCCTCGGAAAGGGAGAAGAGTAATGATGCAGAAAAGGCAGAAGCGTTCAATCAATATTTCTGCTCTGCGTTTGGAAAGAAGCAGGATGAGACGCTTGTATCACATGAGGAGGATGAAGTAGTTTCCAGTCCATTAGTAACCAAGGAGGTTGTTAAACAGCATCTACTAGCGATAAACAATTTTAAATCAGCAGGCCCGGATAACTTGCTCCCAAGAGCCCTCCAACAGCTGGCTGAGAAGCTCTCTGGCCCACTGATGTTAATTTTTAATAAATCCTGGAATACCGGGGAAGATCCAGACGGCTAGAAGCATGCAAATGCTGCACCGATCTGCAAACGGGGAAAGCGGGATGGCCTGACGAACAGGTTGGCTTGTCTGCCATCAGTCACGGGTAGAAGAATGGGAACCCTCCTGAGAGTCAACCAGAAGAGGAATTAAAGGACGGGAACACAGTTAATGCTCGTCAGAGAGGTTCTGCAGCAAACACATCACGTCAAACAAAGCTGATTTTGTTCTTTGAGGAGATTACAAGTTCGGTTAATAAAGATAATTGCCTAGAGATAATATACATAGGCTTTTGTACAGCATTTGATTTACTACAACGTGACATGCTGATTAAAAAATGAGCGCTGTATTATAAGAATAAAGCACGTGTGCAGGGGATTCGGAGCTGATCTCAACAAATAGCTGTCTGAGGGGAAACAGACTGTTTCCAGGGGGATTTCACAAGGCTCAATCCCAGCCCCAATATTCAGCGTTTTCTTATTTGGGAGCAAATACAACTTTGCTGCTGATAAATCAGTTATGTGCTACACAGATAGGAGAGGCCAAGCCATCCAAGCAGTGTGGAGATGATGGCAGCCAAGCATCTGGTTGGCGTCATCACTCCAGCTCAGAAGATGAGAACAAGGTGACAGTCAGTGAAGAAACAGAGAGGTGGGATGCTCAGAACTGATGCAGAAACTGAGAGGTGACACAGTGGCAGTGGCGGTGGGAACCACGTCCCCACCAGGAGACATGGATGCCTAGCCCAGCAGGAGGGCAGAGGGTTGGTTGGATGCTACGCACTGTTAAGCACACCCAAAAATCTCCAAGGAAGAATCCTTGGAATGATTATCAGGAGGTAAACTGGAGCCTGGGATGAGAGGGGTCAGGATCAGTGGATTCCGTGTTGCAGGATTTTGCAGCACCTGGGGTTGGCAATCGCCTAGGAGAGGATGCAAGACCCAGCCACCCCTTTCAGGGCTCCTCATGGAGCTTAATTCTGACGCTGACCTTTGTGACCCCAAGGAAGTCATTTAAAGTTTGATCCAGCTTTTTTGTCTAACAGGAATACTTCCATCTGACCTGTCCTATCCCCGAGCCTTAGCTGTCCCTTGGGAAAACACAGCACTTAATGCATGGGTGAACACCGCAGCGACACCTCGAAGGCAGGCACAGGGGTGCCAGGCACAGAAGTGAGCATCCCTGCAGGCAGCGCCTAGACTTGGACATCTAGGTCTTCTTCGCTGCTCCTGAAACAGAAACCTAGCATCTGAAAGAAAAGGTTTTTAGAAACGGCCACGTTTGAACAATGCTACATGAAGCAGCTTCTCTGCATCCCAGTTACACCAGTAACACACCAGCCCTAGCACCCTATTAGCATCACCACTTCTCCCTCAACAGGTACCACATTTTTTCTGAGGCATCATCCAGCTCCTCCTGAAGTCATGCACTAGAATGTCTTCAGTTGTATTGTGTTTTATTTCTACTCCCCCATCTCAGAACTACAGAAGTTGTTCAATCAAGGTAGCGCTGCCTGACGAACGTGGTGGCTGTTGCGGTACCGAGGAAGAAGGCTGAGTGACGGGCAGAGGGTGCAAAGATGCCCCTGCAAGGGTAGTTAAGGTGGAGGCAGAGGACACACTGTTTGTGGGACGAGCTGCTTGTCCTGGGCATGGTCAGTGGAGGTCCACTCCTTGCTTAGGGTGGGTGAGATGTGGGGCTCAGCAAATTCATGGGAGACTAGTTTTCTCCAAGTTCGGAGCAGAAGAGGGCCCTGCAGGGGAGAGGAGGGTGCATACCCATCGGCTGATGTGTGCTCCTTCCCCTCAAATCCCACGGGTAGGTCCATGTCTTTGGTCTTCAAGGCATCACAGGGACAAGTAACAGGTTCCTTAGCAATTTGGACACAGCAAACTGGGTCACAGAAGCAGGGCCCAACCCTCCATTGTGTTTTCTCCTGCGTCTGGAAGCGGAGTTTGGTATCTGCCCTTCTTCCTGCTGCTTCTGCATTTGCCTTGGAAGGGACCAGACCTGCTCAACCATGAAAGAGATGAGAGGAAACCTCTCTACCTCAAGATCCAAGAAAGTCCTGAACCATCTCATGCTCACACCAGGTATGTGAAGGTTAGGCAACCTCATGGGACTTTTAGCAGGTCCCTGGGGCTGCCTCTTCCTCCTTGCTCTCCCAGCCCTTGATGTGGGGGGACAGCACAAGTGCCTGGGGCAGAAAGGACAGGGAGGAGGGTCTCATGCATGATTGACTATTGCTTCTCCCAGGAAGGACCCACCAGGAGCTTTGCTCCCTGACCCCAGCCCAAGCCAAGCCCAAATGCTTACTCAGCTCCAGATGCACCAATCTAGAGGAAGTGGACAACGGTCTCTGGGAAAAAAATCCTACAGCAAAGCAAGCATTTTTTTATCCTCATGTCTTTTGGTCCTCCTGAAACCTACTCAAGGAAGAATTTAGCCTCCAACTTCCTTTTTTCATCTGCCAGGATTTGGAGAGGACCTTTTAACGTTGCATGTGTCCTAAACCTTCAGAGTTCACCATGAGAGCTGGAGATGAACCCTGGCTAAGGATACCCCACTCCCTTGGCCTCACGTTTCCATCTCACTTTGCAACTAACCAGTGATGAAGAACTTGCTTTTCACAATATTCCTCAAGGGCTCCTCTGACTGCCCTTGTTTCAGGGACAGAAAGAGGTCAACAATTCAAATCCCGGATGTTTAACCCAAACAGGCCCCATCCATCAACACCTAAGCAGAGAGTTAGAAAACATTGTTATTGCTGGAGGTGAATTCAAGAGATCAAGCATTAAATTAAAGTCTTATCTAATGTTAGACATTACAAAATGTTTCCAACTTGGGAAAATAAAAAAAGGCCAGTTTGGTTTAAAATCACTGAATCCCACCACACGCAGTTTTGCTGAGATGATCCATACCGATGGTGGAGCCTTCCTCAAGGAAGCTGCAGCCACCTTATTCGGCTGCCCAGGTGCAAGGTAAAAATTTGGTGGTGCTCATCCAAAACATACCATCTGGGGTCTCAGCGGCGAGTGCTGCTGGGAAGATACGGCAGGCACCAGTCACAGTCCTTGAACCCAGGATCATCTTCCCTGTTGTGGCTTCCAGCAGCTTGCATAAGACCCCATCTCTGATGGGGGCTGCTGATTTTGGTTACCTCTTCCATCTCACCTGGGTTTATCGGAAAGGGTGCACCAGAACCGTCAGCGCTCACATCTCTGTGGCTGCCCTCTGGCACTTTGCTCCTGTGCCCCCACATTAAAAGGGGGCCAGGATCACCTGGCGTCACTCCTGAGTGTGCCTTTAAATATCTGTGTTTTGCACAAAATCCTCAGTGGGTGAGAGCCCTGCCAGGGAACGCCCCGTGCTGCCTGCTGCCTTGCCTGCCTCCCACCTCCTCTTCCTCCCTCGCTCCATATCCGGGAGCAGCTGGGGTGAGGAGCTTAACGCAACCACAAACACTCCATCCCTCCAAAAAAGATATTGCCTCCGCTCCCACCTCTCTCCTCACCCCCACCCCAGCTCCCTGCTCGTCCAGCATGTTTTTCCTCCACTGCAATTAACACTTGATGAGGCAGAACATCTCCCTGCTCCAGCTGAACCCGAGACAGTGCAGCCAGAGCAAATCATTTAGAAGAGAGAAGGGGGAAAAAAAAAAAGAGAAAAGTAAATAACCACAGCAGACAAAGGCTTTTTGTCTTAAATCCCTTACTCAGGCAGCACATTGGGCAGGTTGGCACCACCATCAGGGGCTGTGCCAGGGTTGGTCCAGACACCTCATTGCAGAGCCCCCCTTTGAATTCAGCAACAGAGACCCTGAGTGCTCACCCAGGTGCCCAGTTTTAAGTAAATGGGTGAGACCCAGGATTTCACATTTAGGGAGATGTGTAAGACCCGGATGCTTCTGTGGAGTCAGATCGCCCACCCAAGACCCAAAGGATTTGGTCCCATGAGGTTCCAGATCACTATGGCTGCACCCCAAATCCTGGCAGGCAGGGAGCACCCCTGTTCCCCCCAAGCCCTCCTGAAAGGTCTGGCTCTGACTGCTCCAGTGGGACCTGATTTTTTCAACAGGTTGAAATTATAATTGCATATTTTTCCCCCCATACTAAAAAACAGAAGGCGAAGGAGGAATAGGATGGACTCGTTTATCATGTGCAGCCAAACCCCAGGCTGGACTCAGTGAAATGAAAATGAGTTGGTGACACTTTGTATAATGGCATTCCATTTTGTTCTCCTAAATAATTTGTATTTTAATGAGTCCTTTTAGATCCAGCACTAGTTTGTAGCCCCTGTACTTTCTCGAGTCCTTCTGTGCTTTAATTTGATTTAAAAAAAATTCCCAGTGTCATATTTTTTTATTAACAAAAAGGAAAAGAAAAGCCCACTCACTTCTCTCCTAGCTTAGATGGGAACAGGTAATGAATCTCTGTGTGCAGGAGACAGCTCTTATCTCCATGGCCTTGCTGTTCCCAAACCTAGTTATTTAAAAAACTACCCCATCATGAGATAATGGGAACAGGGAAAGTCAGCGAACAAACAAAAAGGCAATCAGGAGCTTTACTGAAGCAGGGGAGCACTATGATTTCCACCTGATCGTCTCCTGCCGGGACAGGTCTTTAGGTCAAGATACCATAAATGAAAAGAAGTTGATTTTGGGAGGGTAATCACCAGAGATTCACTCTACAAGAAAAAGCTATTTTGCAGCTTTCGGACTTACTAAGGGCTTCTCCACTTGGGTCATGCTCAGCTTGCCATGGAGGAGACAGCAGCTCAGCCCTTGCACCCACCACATTGGTGGTGGGGTGGTTCAGTCATGTTAGCTGGGAGTTACACCCCACACCCAAACATGGGCTGCTCCAGGCTAAGGTGGTGGTCCTGGCCATGGTGGGTTCCCAGGGAGGGGCAGTGGGGCTCTGATCTCATAGCAAACCTGTATGGATCAGAGCTGTTCCCCCCCCATCAGCCACAACCACAGCTGGGCATGGGGGCACTTCCATGCCATTTCAACACAATCTGCCCCGTTCAAACACCAAGTCACACCTACGCGACCTACTCCTGGAGCCTGCTTAAGCTAGAAAGCTTGTGGGTGCTGTGAGAAAGCTCAGCAGAGGAGTGGGAACCAAAAACTGGGGCACATCTTCCTTCACCTGCTTCCAAACCCCATCAGGTGGTGATGGCAGTGCGTATTCCTCCATCGCCCTGAAGACAGCACATGCTCCTGCGCATGGTGGGGACAGCATGGTAGTGGCCTGCTGGGTGGCTTTGCAACTGACCGTGACCCTCCGAGTACTGGAGCAGGCGTTGTCCCAGCTGAAGGATCAGGAAGCAATGACTAAAATAGTTGGGAAGAGGGAAGGAAAGATGTAGGGGGGCCTGCATGTCCACTCCCTCATGTTAGCCTAATGAGCTTCATTAACAGCAAGGACTTTGTTCTGCAGCTGGGTGGGATGGGACTCCTGACCTGCTCCGGAGAGGTGCTTGGGAAAAGCCTCAGGAGGACAACAGGCGTTGGAGGGGCTTCCAGCCTAAACCAGGCCAGGGTTAGGGTGACAGTGACAAACGGGAGATATCTGGGATAAGGTGACCCAGCTGGTCCGTCTCTGCTCTGACGTCTAATCTCTTCAGATACTCTCCCTCCTCAGCACTTCTGGGCTGTAGGAGAAAAGAGGCACCAAACAACTAACTGAGAGGTCAGAAAAGCAGCACCTGCTCCACCTCCAGTCCACCTTTCATTTCACGGGGAGACGTTACATACAAGGAGAGTTTATAAGCAGAGCTACCCAAAAGAAAGGCTCGCTTAAAAAACTGCAAAACCTCAGCAAAGCTTGTTAACATCAGCCTAGCCAGGCTCAACCACAGCTCTTGCCTTCAGACCGGGGAAACGAATGTCACGGGTTTATACACCAATTTATTTCTACCCATTTAACAAATCCACGTTTCCCTCCCTTCCTCCTTCCCTGGAGCAGCAGCCACTGCAGCTCAGAGTTAGCATTGCTCCTAGTTCCCAAAGCCTTCAAGATACGCTTGACCTTCACTATTTGCCCTGTTTTAATTTCCAGCCCCCTTTGCTTACCCTCCCTTATGGATCCCTGCCAGACCTTCTTCCTCCCTTGAGATCATCCTTGCTGCTATTTCGCTTGGGTTTTAATCACCTTCTACTTTAATTACTCCACTTCCCTCCTTTACAGCCTTCCTCAGTGCTATGCCATCTCACCAGTCTTTTTGGGAGTACCAGATGGACCAGCCAGATTACTCTTAGGGAATATCTGTTCTTTTCTTGGTTTCTTTCCTACCCTGGGAAGAGCTTCAAAGCCACTTTCCCCGCTGGCAGGATTCCCGGGATCAAAGCTTTGTGGACAAAGCCAGCAGTGACCTGAAGAGCCCAAGCAACCTGGCATTACAGTTTTAGGTCAAATCCAGGGTCCACCAACTGTCCAAACCAGCCCAATACCAACAGGCTGATGTACCAAACCCCAGCTGTGCCTCCAGGAAGGTGCTCTCTCACCCCAACCAGCTCAACGTTGTTTTAAACCCTGAATAAGGAGGTCTAATCCCCCTTCTACGTCTCATGTGTTCCTGCTAATTTACAGCTCTTGCATTCTTTGCTGTTCCCAAACAACATCCAAGCCTTATTTGAGTCTTAAGTTCCCAGATTTGGAGGCACCTTGCGGCAGCGAGCTTCACAGATCCAGCCCAATGGGAGAGTATTTTCGCGTGGACACAGCTGCTTCCTTAAACAGACCTTGTGTTAGGGAGATCAGAGACATCCAACGTGCTTTTGCTGCCACTCATTAGGTTAGAGACGCTACCGTCCCCTTTTCTCTGCTGTTGCTTGGCTCTATGCCTCCTCCCCAGCTTTTTCCAGCCTCTTTCTCTCTCTCTCTCGGTGATTTTTTCCTCTGGCTGGTAATTGTTCTCATTGCCCTTCGCTCACAGATGGTCCTCAGAGAGCTCTCTATTGACGTGGTGCCAGCTCTCCTCAATCCCAGCTGCTAAACTGCATTAGGAGACCAGCTACCACTCAGCAGAGACTGCTCCTCCACTCCATCTGCCCTTTCACACCTGGGCCATCACTAGAAGAAGGTTTGCTCCCCAGAGCTGCCATGGTTATACAACCTCTAGGTCCCAGACGAGTCACCCTCCAGCCCCACTGCCCCCCACCCAAAGCCTCCCAGGTCTATCTGGATGTCCCCACCCTTCCTCCTCCTTGACAACTCTCCCACCCTGCAACTGAGTCACTTCCCCTGTCCAAACCTCTTCTTCAAGCTTTCCTATCCCCTTTGGCTTGTGAGAGCCTAAGCACACTTTACCCACAGAGGGGTCCTCTGTGCTCACGGAGCAGGCCCCAGCATGAAATGTTTTATGCTGAGGGTGGTGAGGCACAGGGTGCCCAGAGAGGTGGCAGATGGCCCATCCCTGGGAACACTCCAGGCCACGTTGGACAGGGCTCTGAGCAACCTGATCTGATTGCAGATGTCCCTGCCCATGGCAGGGGGTTAGACTAGATGGCCTTTAAAGGTCCCTTCCCACCAAAACCATCCTACAATTCCATGATTCCAGCCCTTGGAGTCCAGCCCTGCTCCATGGGGACAATCCAGACTGCCACCCAGGCAGGAGGGATGCGAGTGGAAGAAACCGGGGAGGGGGGGGGGGGGGGGGGGGGGAATCAA
>VWZZ01000525.1:0-11351 GCA_013399095.1 Psophia crepitans
GGATGGACAACTCGGTGGATAAGAAATTGGTTGGACGGTCACACTCAAAGAGTTGTGGTCAACATCTTGATGTCCAAGTGGAGATCAGTGGCGAGTGGGGGTCCTCAGGGGTCAGTACTGGGACAGGCACTGTTTAACATCTTTATTGGCGACATGGACAGTAGGACTGAGTGCACTCTCAGCAAGTTTGCCGACAACACCAAGCTGTGTGGTGCGGTCAACATGCTGGAGGAAAGGGATGCCGTCCAGAGGGACCTTGGCAGGCTTGAGAGGTGGGACCGTGCAAACCACATGAAGTTCAACAAGGCCAAGTACAAGGTCCTGCACATGGGTTGGCACAATCCCAAACACAGCCACAGGCTGGGTGGAGAATGGATTGAGAGCAGCCCTGAGGAGAAGGACTTGGGGGTGCTGATTGATGAAAAGCGCAACAAGAGCGGGCAGTGTGCGCTGGCACCCCAGAAAGCCAACCGCATCCTGGGCTGCATCAGAAATAGTGTGACCAGCAGGTCGTGGGAGGTCATTCTGCCCCTCTACTCCACTCTTGTGAGACCCCCACCTGGAGTAGCACATCTAGCTCTGCAGTCCTCAGTACAAGAAGGACATGGAGGTGTTGAATTGAGTCCAGAGCAGGGCCATGGAGATTATTAGAGGGCTGGAGGACCTCTCCTGCAAAGACAGCCTGGAAAAAATAGAAAGAAGAGGTCCTGCAGACATCAAGCTGAGAGAAGATGGAGGGGAAGGAGGTTCTGCAGGTGCCACAGCAGATATTCCTGTGAATACTGTGGAGTAGACCATGGTGGAGCAGGTTGTCCCCTGCAGCCCATGGAGGACTAAAGGAAAGCAGAGATCCAGGCTGCAGCCTGTGGAGGACCCCACAATGCAAGAAGTGGAGATGCACTGTAGTAAGCCACAACCTGTGGAGAGCCCATGTTGGAATAGTTTTGAAGGACTGAAGCGCATAGGAAGGACTCCATCCTGGAGCAGAGGAAAAGTGTGAGGAGGAAGGAACAGCAGAGGCAAAATGTTAGCAACTGACCACAACCCCAGTTTCCTTTGCCCCAGTGGCACAGCACGCTTGGAGTTAGAGAAGCTGAGAAGGAAGGATTGAAGCTGAGCCTGGGAAAAATGAGCGTGAGCAGGGGTAATAAATTTATATTATTCATGTAGTTAATTGAATAACGTGATCTTAAACTAATTAATGTAAACTTGACTAGTCAAGTCTGGTTTTCTGATGATGGTAATTACTAAGTGATCCCTCTGTCTTCATGTTCACCCATGACCTTTTCATCTTATTTTCTGTTCCTGCTGAGGATGAGGGGTGTGAATGACTGGGTGGGCATCTGGCAGCCAACCAAGACTGGCAACCCACTACACAGATTTAGAAGGTCAGAAAACTGTCACAGTGGAACCATGAGAAATGAGTTTTCCAGCATTATTTTTGTGGTTTTGGTGCTGCATTGGTAGTGTTTAATTAATGGAGAAAGAGGAAGAAGTCCCTTCTCCAGCTTCATCACCTTAGAATGTTTGAGGTTGAGGCATAGAGCAGTATGGGTTTTTTATTTATTTTTATTTATTAGCATTTCATGATTCCTTACATGATGAGCTATAAAGTTTGACTGTACATAAAATAGGAAACTTTGAATGTTATATAGTTTCTGAACTATATATACATTTGATATAGGTGGTATAGTGGTCCTCACATCATTAAATGACATTGAACATAAAAAAATATGCCACCTACTTCACTGTTGCTGACAGTTGCCACTAGTTAACATGTCTATTTCTTTCACAATCCTCTTTAAAGACAGGACAATACCCAAAGAAGCCCGATTTCTCTCCCTCCTTCCCCCACAGCGTCACAGGGGGACAGGGAATGGGAGTTGTGGTCCGTTCATTACATTTTGTCTCTGCTGTTCCTTCCTCCTCAGGCAGTGGACTCCTCACACTCTTTCACTGCTCCAGCCTGGGGTCCCTCCCATGGAAGACAGTCCTCCATCAACTTCTCCAGCGTGAGTCCTTCCCATGGGCTACAGTTCTTCACCAGCTGCTTCAATATGGGTCCCTTCCACAGGGTGCAGTACTTCAGGAACAGACTGCTCCAGTGTGGGTCCTCCATGGGGTCACAAGTAGTGCCAACAAACCTGCTCCAGCGTGGATTCCTTTGTCCACGAGGCCACAGGTCCTGCCAGGAGGTTGCTCCAGGATGGACTTCCCACAAGGTCACAACCTTCTTGGGGTGCATTCACCCAC
Organism: Psophia crepitans; assembly: GCA_013399095.1. Classification (NCBI taxonomy): domain Eukaryota; kingdom Metazoa; phylum Chordata; class Aves; order Gruiformes; family Psophiidae; genus Psophia; species Psophia crepitans. Next base: position 2,254 of record VWZZ01000525.1, read on the forward strand.
TCTGCCGTGTTGTCCTCCATGGGCTGCAGATGGATATCTGCTCCACCGTTAACCTCCATGGGCAGCAGAGGGACAGCCTGCCTTACCATGGTCTTCTCAACGGGCTTCAGGGGGACCTCTGCTCTGATGCCTGGAACACCTCCTCCCCCTCCTTCTTCACTGACCTTGGTGTCTGCAGAGTTGTTCCTCTCATGTATTCTCATTCCTCTCTGCAAATGGCTGGTTTTTTGGTGTGTTTTTTTTTTTTTTTTCCTTCTATAACTATGTTATCCCAGAGGTGCTACCACCATCACTGATTGGCTCAGCCTTGGTCTATCTTGGAGCCGGATGGCATTGGCTCTGTTGGACATGGGGGAAGCTTCTAGCAGCTTCTCACAGAAGACACACCTGAACCTCAGCTGTTACCAAAACCTTTCCAAGCAAACTGAGTACTTTCCCCAACCAGTCACTCACTCACCCCACAGTGGGATGAGGGATGATAGAACTGGAAGGGCAAAAGGAATAAAACTCTTGGGTTGAGATAATGACACTTTAATAGGTGAGGCAAAGCTGCATGTGCACAAGCAAAGAAAAACAAGAAATTAAATCACTGTGTCGCATTAGCAGTCAGTTTAGTCATTTCTTGGGAAGCAGGGCATCAGCATGCATAATGGCTCCTTGAGAAGACAAATGCCATCGCCACGAGGGTCCCCTGCTTCCTCCTTCATATTCCCATCTTTTATTGCTGAACACCCTGTCATATGGCATGGGATATCCCTTTGACCTGTTGAGATCAGCTGTCCCCCACTGACTGCTTGTGAACCCCTAGCCTACTACGGTGGAACAGCATGGGAAAGAGCTGCTGTGCAGGCATTGTTCAGCAATGGCTAAAACATTGCTATGTTTTCAACATGGTGTTACACGAATCCTTTTTTTTTATTTTTTTAGAATCATTAAGGTTGGAAGAGACCTCAAGGATCATCTAGTCAAACTGTCCTCCCACCACCTATTACCCACTAAACCATGTCCTTCAGTATCACATCCAACCTTTCTTTAAACACCCCCAGGGACGGTGACTCCACTACCTCCCTGGGCAATCCGTTCCAATGCCCAAACACCCTTTCCAAGAAGAAATTTCTCCTCATCTCCAACCTAAACCTCCCCTGGCACAACTTGCAGCTGTTCCTCCTTGTCCTGTCACTAGTTATCTGTGAGAAGAGGCCGACCCCTAGCTCACCACAACTTCCTTTCAGGTAGTTGTAGAGGGCAACAAGGTCTCCCCTGAGCCTTCTCTTCTCCAGACTAAATAAACCCAGTTCCTTCAGCCGCTCCTCATAAGACCTGTGCTCCTCAAAAGACTTGTGATCCAAAACAACATCATACAGGCTACTATGAAGAAAAGTTACTGCATTCCACCCAGACGCAGAGACTAAAGAGTTTGAGGGAGGCAGAAAATAAAAATAAGTGATTGTTACCTTGGGGAAATGGAAGTGAGGGCAAGAACAAAATTAGTATTTGAACTAATTGAAAAATATATGATTTTTTTTTTAGCAAGAAAATGATGAATTTCAAAATTTGTAAAGGACTTGTACCACTAAGCAGAGGATTAAGATCTCAAGGGGCACATAATAGATTGCATGTATCATGCACAGTTTGAAGAATTATGAAATAAAAAAATGAAGAAAAGTCACAGAATGGAAGATTTCGAAACTTTAGCAACATAACAACATTAAGAAAAAGTTTAATTAATTATGAAATCTATTCCATTTATATACTGGTAATTTTTCCCATGGCAGAAACTCTCACAAAGATGTTTGCAGGGATAAATCTGTTTTAATTTTGTGAGAAAATACATATCCTTAAGAGGATGTAGAATGTAATGCAAATTATATCCCAAAAGACATACAGGTTCTCTGCTGTCTCTGACATATTTGAAAGAGTTTAGATACCTTTCAGATACTTTAAAAACATTTTAAGTATTTAGATACATTAGAAGATAAACGAAGATAGATAATTCATAATGTATGAGTAGTGACCATGCTTTAGTATAAGTAGATTTTCATTTTGGCTAGAAACATTATGACTGAAGCACTTCCATTTGGAAGTTTATGAAATCTGCATTTGCAAATGTAGGTATATGCAGAGTTCAGAGGCCTTTAAGGTTAGACTTGCCAATGAACAGGAAAATTTAAGGCAGAAGTTTTGAATTAAGGAAGCCCAAAACTTTTTGATTTAGGCACCCAAACTATATGGTGAGAGTCTGAGCTATGTTTCACATAGGAGAAGTACTACATTGGTAAATGAAGCCATATTAATGTGATTAAGACTATTTTAAAAATCATTAATTAGTGAATTGGTGGTTGCAATGTGTTTTCATGTTTCTTAAAAAAAAAGGCTGTGGAGGGAAGAAAAAGAGGAAAACAGGAAAATATTACAGTTCTAACAAGGCAACATGCAATTGTTGTCAAGGAAACAACATCATCTTGTTGCTATAGCGATATTATACAGGACACATGTTAGCATGAATAAAGTAAAAAGTCAAATTTATTTACAGACAGAAATCTTATGGTAGCATAAAATACAGAGTTCAATATTAAACACAATATTTTTAATCAGAAACTGCAGAGCCCTTCATACCAACTATTTCTGTGATATAAGTATTCTGTGACTACTTTGCTCTACAAGTTCTAGGAAAACTCCACAGAAATATTAAAAAATAAAATTATGCTTTTCTTTTTATTTTTTTTTAAATCTAAAAATACTGTCTTAGGTTTAAAATTGATTTACCACCACCTACACCATCCCACCCTAAAAAAGGAAGTAATCTTTTCCCCTCATTTCTAGCAATAGAAATCTTTACAATTTCCTTTACTGACTTGCTTTCATGCTAATAACCTTTGTCAGTAAAACAAGACAACTGTGTTTTCCTCAAAGACCCACACTGTGAGCAGATGTTAATCCTACTGGGGAAAGAATTAAATATCGTTTACAGCAGTCAGGTACATGAACTGTTATTACCTTATTTTGTTTTAAAGAAGGCAATAGCGACTTGCCTGACAGAGAAGCCAGACAACTGGTTTGATAGCCCTCAAGGAGAAATTCTCCAGATTAGCCAAACATCAGAACATGATCTCCCTGAATTTAATGTTGTAAAACAGTTCATTACCTAGGGTGAGATCTGCTAAATTATTCTATGTAAAGAATCTCGTGGCAACACCTGACAGGAGATAGCAGGTGTAGTCTGGGAATAGAAAGAGGAATATAAGTATATGACTCTAGGTACGCACAGCAGTGAGTTTTAAGCATCTTCAGGTTAAGAGGGCCACAACAGTGCTTGATACACCTTCTGTATTGGCCTCTGCATTGTGCAGAGCTTAGACTGAAAGGAAGTTGACTGCTCTCTGAAATGTTTAACAGAAAACTTAAGACACGGTGATCCAATTTTAACACCAAGTTTTCCCATTTGTTATGTCATTAAGGCCATGTTGGACTTGAAAAGACACATCCAAAACTGTAATATATATTTCTCTGTAAATTATTGTGACTTTTGAAGGTAGAATACTGATGTCATTTGAGCTCATGATTTTTTTTCCGTGAGGGTTTCAGTCTGTGGACAGATCTATACCAGGTTCTATGAATCATGAAACAGACAGGTAAAACACTCAGTTCTGATTTTCACAGTAGCAGCACATTCCTGAGATGTGTAACACCACTCTTAGATAATCTACACAAATTTGTAGAGAATTCATACGTAAGAAGTTTGCAGCTTCCAAAATGGCACAATACATAAATGCTTCTTAAACAAACATTAGGGAAAAAAGAAGAAAAAGGTTAAGAAGTTAGTTTATAACTATTCGAAGTTTAAAAATATAATTTAATCTGGAGAGAACAAAATCAGCTGTGGTGAAACAATCTTTCACGTGCATAAATATCAGAGCAGCAGTTTTGTATCCGCAAAGACCTGAGGTAAAACCTTTATCTCTTGGCAAGCATTTGGCAGGTCTCAAACTTTTACTGAAAATGCCAAGAAAAGAAAATACAAATACACCACTGGTCACTGTTGAATTGGAGGTTGCCATGGAAATGAGCCATCATGAGCTTATTATGAAGAGAGAAATGACTTGCAAGCTTGAGATCACAGTCCTCTGCAGTTGCTTGGGATTAAAAGGGAACAGTTTTTGTATTTTGGAGGATCTTGTCCTTTTAGTTACACTGACATAAATCCACGTAAGTGGCACTAAAATAATTTAAGTTATATTATTAAAATTGGGATATTTACAGCCATGCCCTGGCTGCCACATCACGCTCTGTTTGCCTGCTCTTTTTGCAACGCTCCCCAGCATGCCTTGGGTAGGCGTGGGGGTGGGCACCATTTCGTTGCCAATGCCCAGGCCCTGTGGCTCCTGTGAGAGCAGCCGGCTCCTGGTGGGTCTCTCCACTCCCCTGGTGTTTTCCTTCATCAGAAAAAAACCCTGTGTGCCAAGATATGCTGCTTCGCTGTGGGTCAGGCTGGCACCGGAGTAGCTCCCCTCAGCAACTGACTCACTGATGGTGCTAGAGTTCCTCATTTGTTTCGCTGCCAATCAAAATAACTTAAATGAAGTTAGCTTAATTCAAATAAGCAGTTACTGAAAGGGAAAGGGAGAGCAATCTGCAAGGTGGTATCTTAAGAGGATGACTATAAACTCAAAGGCATATCTGATTCAACTCTCCTTCACCTCTAATATAATGGATTAATGAAAAACATTAGGGATGACAGAGAACCACTTGGAGAGACTTCCAGTTGCATGGATATGTTTTGTTATTATTTGTTGTCATCGTATTATACTTTTCTTCAGCTTGCTGCTTCTTCTTGGATAGGGGTCTCTGCCATTCTGTGGTTATGAGTGATTCTTCTCACCAGTGCCCAGATGATTCCAAGGATTTCGGACCCTCTGTTGCCACTCCGTGACACAGCTGTCTATCTGTGGTAATTAGCTATTCATCTACATATTTTCATTTTGTAATCACTTTTTTGAGAATGTAAACCACAGAAATCCTTTCAAGATTAAGACAGAATGAGCTGCCTGCTTACACCTTCCCATCAGGTATCACATCACTCCTAGTGAAACAGTTAACTACAAAGGACATTGGATTTCAGGTTATGTGTGTACCTCTGTCCTGGTTTCAGCTGAGACAGAGTTAATTTTCTTCATAGTAGCTAGTATGGGGGTATGTTTTGGATAGGGCAGAGTGAGTGAGTGACTGTGTGGTGCTCAGCTGCCAACTGGGGCAAAACCACAACAACCTCCTGCTCATTTATCAGTTATATCATGAATAGGTCATGGTTGAGACACCTAGATGTGTTTTCCAAGCAACCACAGGAGACAGACCCATTTAAATGGCAGTTTTGACTTTTATATTACTTCTTGACGTGTTTTCTAGGCAGCAATGCTTATTTATTTTTCCATATCTGCTAGAATTACACTGTCAAATGGCTATACTTATAATAAAATATATTACAACTTCCATTACTATGAAAAAGAAATCAAAGAATGTTTAGCAGCACTGAATTACCTTATATCTCCACTTATAACACTGTAGCTTCATTGCATAAAATATAGGCCATTTTTCCCCCATAAGATCTTGCCGGTATATCTGATTTTCTGTCACCAGATTTTCCCCAAAGCTAAACTTAATGTTATAAATCTTTGTTTCCATTTTAAAAAGAGATAGGCAATTAAGTGAGTTGTTGCTTGTGGAGAGGAAAGTAATTTTAATATAAAGCAGCCAATAAGAGAACTTTCTGGTCAGCATAATTCTTATGGATACAATAAAGTATGATTTATGAAACAACTAAACCAAAATAAGTGGCATGGTTTTGAATAAACAACTGCATTATTTTTTGAATATGCTTGTGATTCTTCAGTAGATATATAGCTTTTTAATGTTATTCTCACTTTTTAATATAAATAATAGGGTTTTTATCATCACCAACGATGCTTATTTTATGATATTTTATAAAAACATCACATTTAATTTTAAAAGTAGCATTTCACAACAAAATTTAAAATTATGTACTGCTATGATTCTAATAAGTCAGTATGTCTCCCTAAAGAAAACTCAGCATGGAACCTACAAAGAAATCCGAACTCCCACACATCCATATTCTAGCACAGATTTAATTCTAATTATGACACCTGAGCTTTTCTGCTAACTTTAATTATGTTTATTTAAATAAAATTTCCCTCAAAACATACACATACATCATTAGTTAAAAGTCTGTTGATTATATTTTATAGTATGGTTCTTGCAATTTATGTCTGCAGATCAAGACTGGATAGCAAAGACTGACTAACTATAGAAAACCTAAGGTTTGTTTGAAGGAATTTGTTGCTTTTTGGTCTACACGCTTAATTAAAATTGGATCAACTTTTATCTAAAACAAGTTGGCTATTGTTCCGATTCTTACGGTATAGGCGAAGACCTAAGAAATGAAGCCATTAGGCAGAGGACAATAAGAACTATAGATCTAGCATTTATTTTCTTTATTTTAGGGCTAATTAGTAGGACGTATTAATATCTGTTTGGGAACTCAAAGTAAAATATTATTTCCACATTCAGACTTAAACTAGAGAAGGACTTTCAGAGTTGTAATATGTTTATATTCATGTTTACATGAATCACAAGAGTTTTTAAGTCACTGCTTTTTTAAGAGGTTAAAGTCCTCTTCTGAAAGGAAGAGGGGGACTTTTGGAGTGTTGGCGTTTCTCTTCCCAAGTAACCATTACGTGTGACGGAGCCCTGCTGTCCTGGGGATGGCTGAACCCCTGCCTGCCATGGGGAGTGGGGAACGAATTCCATGTTGTGTTTTGCTTGTGCACGTGGCTTTTGCTTTACCTATTAAATATCTTTATCTCAGCCCACTAGTTTTCTCACTTTTACTTTTCTGATTCTCTCCCACATCCTGCCATGGGGGCAGTGAGTGAATGGCTGCGTGGTGCTTAGCTATCAGCTGGGGTTAAACCATAAGACATGATTAGACTTAAAAGCTTTCTTTTGGCATTATTGATAATAAAGCTTCATCAGTTTTTCAGTTTGGAATGCATGGAGAGCCAAACACAGAGGCATACATCTTTACTGAATATTGCCACTGTGTATCCCTTCAGGAAACCTCTCAGTATTAGTGCCCTAGATGAGACACTTGACAATTAGCAACACAAGACTGCTGGATTTAAAAGCAGTAATGGACATATCACTGAACAATAGGGTGTCATTTCTTGTCCCCTCTGATATTTAGGAATGATATTAATCAATGTAATAAAAGCACAATTAATAATAAAGAGTGAGATTTCCTTTCGTTTGTTTTCTCTCTAGTCTTTGAAAGCTTTTGGATAGGTGGCAGCCCAACCATACAGTAAGCTCAGTAAGCTTAATTAAGTAATTAAGTAATTACTTAAGCAATATTACTTAAAACCCAGCAGAACTACAAAAGGTAGCAACTTGGCAAAAGTTATAACAATACTTAAAACTCAGCACATCTATGAAAGACAACGGCTCAGCAAAACTTGTGACAATATTACCCCAATGTGCTGAAAATGAGATGAGAGACAGAGAGTGACAGAGAGGAAAAANAGAGTGACAGAGAGGGAAAAAAAGAGAGGACAAAAGAAAACGGAAAGATTTCACTATCCCAAGGATCCAACGGAGTCCTCTGCTTGTAGTTGCAGTCCTCAGGTGATAGACATGTGCTGAAAACTTTTGTTTAACCCTTTTATAACCCAGTGTGCTCCTCTCCCACACAGCAGGCGTTTCTTCACTGCTGAGCATGCTCAGTGTTTGCTCAGGAATGTTCCAGAATGTTCCACAGTGTTCAGGAATGAGTTGGTGGGCTGTGGGGATTTTGGGGGTCTCACTGTCCATCCCTTCAGGGCTGACCAAGTGACAACCTCCCATAGGCACACATGCGCCTATGGTCTTTGCATGTTGCAGGAATAGGGGGATGGCCTCCCAAGACAGCACCCTGCCTTCGCAGGTTCTGCCCTTGGTCGACACTCCCTCATTCAAGATGGATGCTTGGTACCTTCAGTTGTTATTGGAGCCTTACAGACTTTCAGTTTAAAACTGTTGCTCCCTGCCATGTAGTGGTTTAACCACAGCTAGTAACTTAGGCACCAGGCAGCTGCTCACTCACCCCTGTGCCCCAAGGTGATGGGGAGGAGAAGTCTGAGGATTGAGGTAAAGACAGTTTAATGGGATAACAGAAGATAGCAGTAACAGTAATAACAATAATAATAACAACAATAATAATACAAGTGATGCACAAATGCAATTAGTCACCACGTGCAAAAGTCAAAAAACCAAACACCTGATGCCCAGTCTGTTTCCAAGCAGCAATCCTGTCCCCCCAGCTAGCTTTCCCATTTGTGTCTGGAGCATGACACTACATGGTAGGGAACATCACTTTGACCAGCCTGAGTCAGTTGTCCTGGCTGTGTTCTCCCAGCTTCTTGTGCACCCGGCAGGGTATAAGAAGCTGAAAAGTACTTGACTTGGTGTAGCCACTACAACTACTGAGCAACAACTCAAAACATCAGTGTGTTATCAATATTATTATCATACTAAATTCAAAACACAGCACTATACCTGCTACTAGAAAAAAAAATAACTCTATCTCATCTGAAACCAGGACACCTATCACTACAATCCTTGGTAAAAAGTCTTTTCCTGTCTATCTTATAAGTTCCCTTTAAGTATTGAAAGGCCATAATGAGTTTCCCTGGATCCTTGTCTTCCCCAGGCTGAACAACCCCAACTCTCTCAGCCTTTTTTCACACGAGAAGTGTTCTAGCCCTCTAATCATTTTCATGGACCTCCTCTGGACCCACTCTAACAGGTCCATATTTTTCTTGTACTGGGGACCCCAGAGGTGGACGCAGTACTCTAGGTGGGGTCTCATGAAAGAAGAGTAGATAGGCAGAATCACCTCCATTGATCTGCTGGCCACAGTTATTTTTATGCAGCCCAGGATACAATTGGCTTTCTGGGCTCTAAGTGCCAGTTCACATCCAATTTTTCATTCACCAGTACTCCNCTAAGTGCCAGTTCACATCCAATTTTTCATTCACCAGTACTCCCAA
>VWZZ01000527.1:0-17117 GCA_013399095.1 Psophia crepitans
GTCAGCACAATCCCAAGCACAAGGGGATGTGTTGGATGTATGGAGAACATACTGAGAGCAGCCATGAGGAGAAGAACTTGGGGGTGCTGGTTGATGAAAAGCTCAACATAAGCCAGCAACGTGCACTGGCAGCCCAGAAAGCCAACTGTGTCCTGGGCTGCATCAAAAACAGTGTGGCCAGCAGGTCAAGGAAGGTGATTCTGCCCCTCTGCTCTGCTCTTGTGAGGCCCCACCTGGAGTACTGCATCCAGATCTGGGGTCCCAGTACAGGAAAGACATGGAGCTGCTGGAGTGAGTCCAGAGGAGGGCCACAAAGTTGATCAGAGGGCTGGAGCATCTCTCCTATGAAGACAGGTTGAGAGAGTTGGGCTTGTTCAGCCTGGAGAGGAGAAGGCTCTGGGGAGATGTTAGAGCAGCCTTCCAGTATCTGAAGGGGCCTATGGCAAAGCTGGAGAGGGACTGTTTATCAGAGTGTGTAGTGGTAGGACAAGGGCTAATGGGTTTAAACTAAAAGAGGGGGGATTTAGATTAGATATTAAGAAGAAATTCTTTCATGTGAGGGTGGTGAGGCACTGGAACAGATTGTCCAGAGAAGCTGCGGATGCCCCATCCCTGGAAGTGTTCAAGGCCAGGTTGGATGGGGCTTTGGGCAACCTGGTCTAGTGGAGGGTGTCCCTGCCCATGTCTGGGGATTTGGAACTAGATGACCTTTGAGGTCCCTTCCAAACCAAACCATTCTATGATTCTATGATTCCATGGTCAGGGCTTTTGAATATAAATATAAATTGACTTGAATATAAATTGACTTTTATATTGTTATAAACATAACTATCTTTCATGAGAAAGAGGAGAGGGAGTAGGTTGAAGGATATGGAGATGTGAAAAGAGCAGAGAAATAGACTAATGAAATTATCTTTGAATTAGCATTATGGTTCTTTACTTTTGAGCAACACAATACTTTGTCATGGACAGAGAACAGGCCATTGAGATGGTTAAAAATGGCATTCTTCACCCAAGTGTATCCTCTGGCTGAATGTGCTTGAATTCCTTGGAGTCATTTGCTAAATTCCTACTAACATCTCCGGAAATACTCTGCATGATACTATACTCCTTCTCAAAAAAAAAAAAGGGTCTCTAGGACAGTGTTAGCTTATTCATGCTTCTTCTAGACCTCCTCTTAAGTAAACCATCTGATCACAGAGTTAACCCTACAAAGGCATATGAATGTAAAAGGATAATAATAGAGTTTTAAAAGATTTTAAATAGCGTCTTACTTTAGGCAGCATATACAAATGTTTCTCTATCTCTGCCTGGTTAGATATAAAAATATAGGAGAGATAAAAAGCACTTTCATACCTCAGTTTTCTAAACAATGCTGAACATACTTTAGTTAGGCTATCCTGAAAACAGAATTTCATACTTCTGTCGACAAGCTTACATCCCAGTGTTTCCTATTCCCCTTTGAGATATGCAATACATTTTTAATATCAAACATTTTATTTTGTATATAAAATATTTTATTCTGTCATCAAATATTACAGAGACATCTCCTCAGATTAGTCACTAATTTCACTTTTTCCATAACTCAATCAGTTAGCCTTCCTGTCTTCGTAGCAAATCTTCATGTCGTTGGTGGGAAAAGCCTATGTTTTTGTATTTTTGTTTTGTTCTGGGGGGGAGACTTTCTAAGGAAATAGGATTTCATGTGGGACATCTTCTGCAATTCATTTTCTGAATCCATTTTTTTTTCGGTATGACTGTTAAGATTTCAGGCTTTCAGCCATGATAGAGCTAATTGTCACAAGAAGCTGGGACCAGCCAGGACAGGTGACCCATGCTGAGCTTGACATCCTGTGGTATGGAATACCCCTTTGGCTAGTTTGAGTCACCTGTTCTGGCTGTGTTCCATCCCAGCTTTTTGTGAAAATTAATTCTATCCTAGCTGAAAACCAGGACATAAGACCATTACATCTCTCAGATGTCGTAAAAATCAAATCATCCACCCACTAAAAGTATCAAATTTCACACTACCCTCATCTCACTAGATAATTTTCCAGCCAGCAGCAGGATATTACAGGTTGAAGCAATATTTTGCCTTTCCTCTAGAGATGTGCTGTGTGTGACTTGCTATTTAAAAAAACCCTTATCATATACATCAACTCATCTGAGGAGTGGTTTGTATTACATATAGTACCTCTTGAAGACAAGAATTGGTATTGATAATTCTTTTAAGTAATAGATCTCTCATTTAACCAAATCAGTCCTGTATTCTATATTGGAACTAATACAGAAAATAATATAGAACATAGTTTTGCTCACAAGAAAATTTAAATGACTTTTTCTTGATGGTAGAAATTCCACTCTTTAATCTGATTAACAGGTGTCTGGATTTCTCCCAGACTTGGTTTACATCTTTCTAGATACCTGTAGCCTTTCCTGGCATCAATGAAGTTGTAGGTTGTAAAATAGCTTTAGTATGTTTTCCATTCATGATGTATTTTCTTCTTTCATTTTTTGAAAGGAGAGTGCTTCTGGCACAAATTATGTGGACCTACTGTAACCAGTGTATGTCTATAACAAGTACCTGATCAAAAGCATTCTATTATCAGATGTCACTACAGGGATATTGCAAGAGATCTGTCTGGTCCACATAATTATAATTCTTTAAGGCATTTCAAAAGAACAAAATCTAGCAATACAGTGATTTACATTTGATATATAACCAGCTGCAGTGAGAGATAACTAAATGCTGGAAAATCCACTATTTTCTTGTTGATCTTTTATTCTACACTGTGTACTACTACTACTATTTCTACCTTGCCAGAAATAAATATGGAGATAAAAAGTATATTCAAAGACACTTATGCAACATCAACTTGAATATGGTGAACTCTTTTAAAGATGTTAGATGTTCTAATGCCTAGTTCTTAAGCAATTACTATGATGAGACTCTGCGTTAATGAGCCTCATTTGACAGATTGATTAAAAAAAAATGTCTGTCTTTGTTATATAATCCCCATTTCATCAGAGCTTGAATGCTGACAGAAATTTAACCCTACACAGTACTATGAAGACTGAATATGAAAAAGAATTACTGGTAAATAATAAATTTTGTTAAGGATGATAATTTGGTTGAAATCCATGTGTAAATTTCGGTTATCACATCTTTTCTTGTATATTGTTACGAAATTGAAAACCTTCTTGCACTTTATTTCCTCACACTCTTAAAGCAAAAAAGGGAAGCTTCCAGAAGAGAGGAGTTTAACTCTGAGCTTCATGTAATATTGTTAGATGCTACAGTGGCCAAATAAAAGTACTTTTCCCCTGCTACTTAATTTTTCCCTGATGTTGCTTTTTAGCTGAAAAAAAGTGCTTGATTGCATTAAAAATCACTTAATCAGCAGTTAGTCAATGTTTATTTGTTTCATATAAACCTGTCATTTTAACTTTTGGCTAAATTGAAAAGAATAAAAGCGTGCTTTTGTATAATTCAGGATAAAAGCAAACCAATTTAACCAAATTCTAAGGCTTTGAGACTGGTTGGAAACTAGATCTTGGTATAATGAGTCAAGTTTCATTGTTCTAAACTGTTCTAAGCAGATAATAGCTTTAGTGTCTGCATTAAGAAAAGGATAGGAGTTATATGTACTTAAGGTATACAGAAGACAAAAAGAATTAAAATTAGGGAGAATGTGCACCCACTACTACATGGGGCCAGGGGACCTGGTGGCAAAAGACAGGGAAAAAGCTGATTTACATGATGTCGTCTTTGCCTAAATCTTCACTGGTTAGACTTGTCTTTAGCAATCCCAGGTCCTTGAGACTCATAGGAAAATCTGGAGCAAGGAAGACATACCTTTCTTAGAGGAGGTTGAGATTAGAGAACATGTAACAAACTGGACATACACAAGTCTGTGGCACCTGGCAGGATGTACCCATAACTGCTGAGGGAGGTGGCCGATATCACTGTGATGTTCCTGATTGTTTTAGACCACTTCTATCTTTAGAAAGAGCAAGAGGGAGGATTCAGGGAATGACAGACTTGTCAGCCTCACCTCAATACCTACCTAGGAAGGCAATGGAGATAAATCTGCCTGGAAACCATTTCCAAACAGGAAGGACAGAAAGGTAATGGGGACTAGCCATCATACAGTTATGAAGGGGAAATCATGCCTGACCAATCTGATAGACTTCTGTGATGATATGACTGGCTTGATGGATGAGGGGAGGGCAGTGGGTGTTGTTTATCTCAGCTCTAGCAAGGCTTTTGGCACTATCTCCATTAACATCCTTACAGAAAAACTGATAGAATACAGGCTAGGCAAATGATCAGTGAGATGGGATCAAAACTGACTGAACTACTGGGATCATAGGTTTGTTATCAGCAGTATAAAATCCAGTTGCATCACAATCACTAATGGTGTACCCCAGGGATCAATACTGGGACAAATTGTGTTTAACGCCTTCATTCATGACTTGGATGATGGAATAGACTGTACCCTGAGCAGATTTGCAGATTGCACAAAACTGTGAGCAGTGGCTAGTACACCAGAGGATCATGCTGCCATCCAGAGGAACCTGGACAGGCTGGAGAAATGGGCCAACAGGAGCCCCACACAGTTCAACAAAGGCAAGTGCAAGTCCTGCACCCTGGGTGGGATAATCCCAGGCACCCGTACAAACTGGGGCTGATGAGCTAGAAGACAGCTCAGAGAGAAAGAATTCGGTGTCTTTGTGGATGACAAGTGAACCATGAGCCAGCATTTCGCCCTTGCAGGAAAGAATGCCAAAAGCCTCCTAGATTGCATTAGGATAAGTATTGCCAGCAGGTCAAGGGAGGTAATCGTTCTCCTCTACTCAGCACTGGTAAGGCCACATCTGGAAAGCTGGATCCAGTTCTGGGTTCCCCAGTACAAGAAATATATGGACTTACTAGGCTAAGTCCCATGAAGATGACTAAGGGATTGAAGGATCTGATGTATGAGGAGAGACTGAGATTGCTGAAAGTGTTCAGCCTGGGGAAGAGAAGGCTGAAGAGGATCTTATCCATGTGTACAAATATGAGAGGAGGGAATGAAGAAGTGGAGCCACTGACTTCTCTCAATGGTGCCCACTGACAGGACAAGAGGCAGTGGGCATAGATTAAATCACATGAAATTCCATTTGAAGACAGGAAAACACTTTTACTATGCAGGTGGTCAAATGCTGGACGAGAAGTTATGGAGTCACCATCCTTGGAGATACTCAAAACTGGACTGTGATTCTCTGATTCTGTATGTCAAAACCATCTTAATCTTTGAGTTATTTTCAATTGTGTTTAAAATTCTTCAAAAAGTGTCTTGTGGTATTATGACTGGTGTGGGAGGAAGTTTAAAACAGAAAAAATGTTGTTCTGGCAGCAGCCTTCATTTGCTTGTTTATACTAGCTAGTATTTTGTTTATTTTCTCCCTTTCTTTATAGTTTCTAGCTTGGGAGACAAAAATATTGCAATTCGGTGTATTTAGGCTGCAAAAGTTTACTAAGATTTCCTTTGACCATGGAATATTGGAAAAAGTGGTTAACATACATCTCTGAGGAGTACATTAACAAGTTCTAAACAGTAAAGATATAGACATATCTTTATCTGAAGTTGCTTATGATTTTTTGTTTTGCAGGAAAGATTTGTTCAATCTGTACAGGAAATATGTTGGATATGTACAACATTTATTCAAACCATATAACAGCATGTTCTCTGGATATATGGTGAATTCAAGTAAAGAGAGTTGAAAAATCTACTTGTATCTGTGTGTGCTTGTGTGGGCTTTGTAACAAAAAATGAGAAACTGAATATCATGTGTGTTTTTTATAAATAAATTTATAAATATTTAAGGTTACATTTTGCAGCACAACATCGAGGCCAGTGACAAGGAGAGGTTCACCTTTTCATTTAAAGGAAGCAGTGAGAAAGTTGAAATATGACACTTTTCAGACAGTAAAAAATAAAAATAAGCAGCAGGGGGAAAATGGTGATAGCAGTACTTGAAAGGTTAGTTTATGGTTTAAGCAATTTACAAATATCTGCATGATACCAACAAGTTGATAACTAATTACTGCTGGAATTGTAGAAAGTAACTATAGAACCAGCATGATTAGTTATTTCTCCTGTTTGGTGCACATGAAAAAAAAATACAATTTTTGTAATCAATGACAACGAACCTACAGTAATACCATTGACAGAGAATCAAAGTAGGTTTGACTGGAGAGCGAAAAGGTCCTATTCATAACATACATTAAAATGGCAACTTTTTCAAAGGAGTATTAGCATATGTGCTCTACCAATAACTTTAGTCTACTAATACTACTCTAAGTTTCTCACTTGATAGAACACCATGGAACAGGACAGTCTACACTGTTACCACAGAAAAGATGTAAAACCATTCAGCAGTGGGAGACTTTGTTTGGTGCTTTAATTAAGTTTATTTATGTAGCTAAAATGTGACAATATAAAACATTGTTTTGTAAGACACTTATCTTGATGGGTAAACAGTAGCTGAAGTCCCAACTGCTTCCAAAGTTGATCCACTTTTGGGCAGAGATTTTCCAATGGACCTTGCTATCTCTTGTCATCTGTTTTCATACATTTCTGTATGAATATGTAAATTATAGAGAAGATAGTCAGCTATATACATTTCAGCAAAAAAAAAAATAATTAATAATATAACACACTGAATTAAAGGCTAAAAGGAAAACATTCATAATCCAACTTGAATGTCATATGCAGTTACATTTTATTTAGTTACTCCCCTTGTGATGCAGTAATTTGTATTTCAGTAAGCCGTACGAGTGTACAATAAAACAGATTTTTCAGAAAGTCATGCAATGTCGATTTGAAGACACATCTTGGATAAGATTTACTGAAACTGCTGAAAACATGTGTCTTGTTTCTCCTTTGGATTTCTGACTTGAGCTTTCAAACACTGGCTTTTGTTATGTCTTCTTCACTCAAACAAAAACCACTTTAGTAGTTGTTTGGTTTCCTCTCTCTAGAGGTATTTTTATACAGCTATCTCTTAATCTTTTGAAAAACTGGACAGATCAAGCTTTTTATTAGCCTTTGTGTCTTTTTTTTTAACTACCTTTTTATTACCCATTATGGTTTTTTTCAGTACTTTTAGATTGTTTTTATTTCTGTATCTTCCCTAAAAGTTTAACAACTCTTAAAAAAGTACAGGCTAAACCTAGAAAAAGCATCTCAGCACCTCAATAAGAATATATACAGATGGAAAATACATTTTATTTATGCTGTGGTGGAATGCATGATAAAGACATACTTTCCATGAAAGTGTACTAACAGACTTCAGGAATTAGAGGGCAGAAGATTATTATTATAATAATAGATCTGCTCTGGTATATCTCATTGCATTATTGATGTCACATGAACTCTGGGTTTGTCTACTACCAAACTACCTCTAAAGAATTTTCTTCAAGACAGTTTAATCTGCAAATAGAGAAATTAAGCTTTTTGAAGAACCAAAAATATACATTTCATGTTGAGATGTTTCTAGTTTGTTGCATCAATAGCAATCATTTTGTGATGATTTTTTTCTTACAGCACAAGCCACAGTTCAAGGGTTAGTCACAGGGAGTTGATAACAGTGTGAAGGATGTAACCATGTCTTTCAGAGATGAGCAGCAAGAATCAGTCAAAGCCTGTCTGTCACACAGAAAGACTTGGCAGAATAATCACTTCTGTTACATGGGCCCCACCTGCTTTCTGAAATTCGATCATAATAAACCTAGAAGTCCAGCATAAGTAACCTAAATGCTGTACAGTATGAAAAATGACAGTTGGAGAAAGAAGTGAGGACCAGAAAAGATAACGGTTGGGACTGCAACAGGAGGTGGAACAGCAGAGTCCTTACAGAGCTAAAGGTCACAGGGAATGCTGTAAAACCCTAATGCACTGATGTCTGAGTGGAATTGGCTGGGGAAGGGGGAAAAGAAAGTGATTTTCTTGACTGTCAACAGACCTGAAGCCACCAGTGAAAACAAAAAAATCTTGAAAATGAGATTCACAAGTTTACAGGAAGCTACGTTTCCAAGAGGGAACAGATACAATTGAGACGGGCAGGTGGGTAGGTAACTTAGAACAGCTCTGGTTAATCTTAAACTTATAGTTGGAAAAGTTACTGTGATACTTTTCCTCATTTTCTTTACAGAAGATCTACTAGTTATTTGAATACTGTTGAAGGCAACAAAAAAGGTTACTGTAATATGTAGCTTTTTCTAAGCCTAAACCTGGCTCGGTTGTATCAGCTGGCAAGAACTCAGCCACCACCCCATCCGCAAACATTGCTCCTCAGAACCCATGAAATGCAGGTAAAGCTGTTTCATGTAGCATCCAAACCCATCCCATCGAAACACGGCTGAGTGTTCCACCTAGCAGGAAACTTCTTTCTCTCCAGTGATGAAACTGCTGGCTCCTCTCCAGTGCTTTCTGCTTTTTTTATGTTTCATCGGCTGGAGAAAATAGGGGGAACTCCAGAAAAATTTTGTTGATTTTTTCTTTCAAGTTGACCTTTATACTTGGATAATTTTATATAGTATTTATTCTAATGTCTGTCATCATTAACAGAGACAAGCCAAAGGATTTCATAAAAATGCTTAATCTAGCTTCCCCTTCTTTATTCCAGAGAAACACCACCTAATGCAGAGTGACAGACAATAAATGGGGGAAATTTCTTGATAGTCAGTTCTTCTCCTTGCAGTTCTTTAATCCACTGCTTCAGAGATTATTTCCTTGGCAGTTCATTGGTTTAGAGACACTCATGATTGTAGTTCATCTGTGGGAACTAAGGGACTGACTCAATGGCACTTTGACTCCAATGTTGTTTTGTGGCTGTCTGACTCCTAAGTGGTACCTGGAGGTTTTCTAGTTTCCTTTTAGTGCAAACAGAGCACCAAAACGTGTCTCAAGTATTTGATGATTCCTCCCTTTCATTTCCTCTTTACTGCACGCTTAGAACTTACTGTCTTGTGGCTTTAATCAGCTCCAGGAGTCTGCAAGAATTCAGATGATGAACCCTTATGGTTTTGTTTGGTTTTTTTTTGGGGGAGGGGTTGGGACTTGGTCCTTACATATGGTATGAGAAAATCTTAAATTTGCCAAAACTTCGACGTAGAATTGTCTAGTATTTTTCCTTTCACAAGGGCAGAAAAAAAAATATAACCAGTGTTTTACTATAGCACAAAATATGAAAAATCTGCAAGGTAGTTATTTACAAAGGAAAATCTCACATCTCCTGGTTGAAGGAGACTGAAATTAAAAATCGGAAACAAACCAGTACCCTGCCAGTTGTGCCCCTGCCAGGACACATCCTTTTCTTCAGCCTTGCTGTTCATTCCAGCATCTTTCAGTATCTTCCTGGGTTTCCACAAATTCCACACACTTTCTTCTGGATTTTCTGCTTTCTTTTACTTCTTAGTCTTAACTTCAAGCCTACTTCTTGCTTCAGAAAGGCCCCTTACTCCTGTTTATCTCAATGCTTCATGCTCCCATCCTTGGTTGCTTGCCCTGTGCTGCTATCCAAAGGCTTCTCTGCATTTGGATATGGTCAGCTGCTCTCAGGGGAAGAACAAACTCCTCTTCACTCCTCCTTTCTAGAAGAGGTGGAACCAAAAGCATGGCAGCCAGGCCAGGGAGCCCCTGTTTCTATTTCCCAGCCACAGTCTTGTTACACAGTGGACGTTTATGTGATACAGGGCTGCATCAGTTGCCACACACAAGCTGAAAGATCATTGTGGTTGGATCAGGTTTAAGTTACCCTGAAAACAAGAAGGGAGAGCACAGAAAGTAGATTCTAACTGGTGTTGCTAAAGATGAATATAAAGTGGTTGCTCAGACATAAAGGGACACAATCAAAAAGTCCAAGGTGCAAAATGAACAAGAGACATAAGGGTTAATATTGTCCCAGAGAAGAAACTTTGTTCCTGAGGCAGTACAGAGAGCTATTATCTTGATGTGACCATGTGCTACATGTTCCCTTTTTTTTTCAGTCAAAAAGTCAACTATAGTCAGCCAATTGGTACAGATGCAGCAGAGAAAAGTGTTTACACTGCTTCAATAAGGAAAGAATGGGTTATAGAATAGCTGGGCGAGCTGCAAATACTCTGAAGGCCTAACAGCGTCATCCAAATGGATCTAACAAAAACAAGAAACTAATGATCTCTAGGCTACTCCATTTAATTTCAGTTCCAAAACAAGCAAACAAACCAACCTGCTGAAACAAAACAAAACAGAACAAAAAGGCAAATATTTTCTAGGCAAATTGAACATAACAAGGAGATAAGTAACAATAACAGACTTCTCCAAATATGCTACCTTTTTAAAAAAAAAAGTTTCTCTTCTATTATGATGAGGTAGCAAACTTCTTTGGGAGGGGGGAATTGGCAGATATTGTCTGTCTTGTCCAGTATTGTTAAAAGGCACTCTCACAAGGCAGCTAGGGAAATGATGACTGGAGAAGCAGTTGAACAATTGATTGGAAACATATCCAGAGGCACCGTCATTCATGTCTCACTGTCAGACTAGCAGCTAAATAAAGGAGGTTTCTACGGGAATCTCTCCTGCACCTATGAGTGTTCAACAGTTCTGCTAGTGACTTGAATGAATGACTGCATGTGTTTTTAAGGCAAATTTAGAATTCAAGATCATCTCGACAAATCAAAGAAATGCTCTGATAAAAACATGCTGCAGTTCAGTAAGATAAATGCAAAAATCTATCTTTACATAGAAATATTGGGCAGTACAAATATAGCTTGAGGGAGGATGCACAAATAGTTCAGAGCAGCATGTACAGTTATAGTAAATCACATGCTGAAAATGAGGAAAATCCCTCACAATGTTACAAAAAAGACAAAAGTCATACATTAATAAATAAATCAAAGTATTTTCTGTGAAATGCATGAAGTAGGTCTGTGCTATC
Source organism: Psophia crepitans (assembly GCA_013399095.1). Classification (NCBI taxonomy): domain Eukaryota; kingdom Metazoa; phylum Chordata; class Aves; order Gruiformes; family Psophiidae; genus Psophia; species Psophia crepitans. The sequence continues at coordinate 10,966 of VWZZ01000527.1, forward strand.
TAGTGCTGTATAATTGAAGTTCTGAAAAACAATCTGCAGGGAATTCTTGCAAGAAAATTGTATATTTAATCCAGAGAAATTGGTATATTTAATCCAGAGGAAAAAAAATGTAGAAGGAAGTAGTAAAAAAAAAAATAAAATAGTTTTTTTTTTAATGCAAAATACAGTAAGAGTAGAAAAAAATAAAAAGTATTCAAATAAAAAAAAAAAGATTGAGGTGTGGGAAAGTTCACCTCAGGTTGTTAATTTTCCATCGCTGGAAGATATTAAAGAAAGATTGGACAAGTGTTCAGCATTGCTGATTTTATCTTTGGCTGGGGAAGACTTACATGGAGGCGAGGCATAATTAGAGAACTGCACTGCTTTCTTTTTCCACCCACTCTGTCAATAAAAAGTTGGGTTGAAAAAAATGTTTATAAATATCATGGCTTCTCACTAATTGAATCCATTTTGTGCAATAATACCACAGATATTTTATATTTTTTTCCCCTGAGAGCTTGTTTTGAAATACTCTGCAAATACTTCATTTGAAAATTGGAAGTGAAAGCAGTGTAGAGTATTACCTATTATCTGGAAGGACTTATATACACAATAGGCTGTAATGTCAAATTATACATTTGTGATGGTTGGTACTTGATCTCAGAGCTCTGATTTGACTTCTTAAAGGAAGTTTCTAGATAAACATGGAATAAATGGGAAGTCAGTCTCAAGGGAGAATTTCTGAGGTCACTGGGCGCCAGCTAACTACTCTAGTAAATAGTGATGCTGAACAAGCAGGTGCTTGACATACTGTAGGGAAGGGATGCCATCCAGAGGGACCTTGACAGGCTAGAGAGGTGGGCCCATGCAAACCACATGAAGTTCAACAAGGCCAAGGGCAAGGTCCTGCTCACGGGTCAGGGCAACCCCCAGTATCAATACAGAGCAGTCCTAAGGAGAAGGAATAGGGGGTCTTGGCTGATGAAAAGCTCAACATGAGCTAGCAATACACACTTGCAGCCCAAAAAGCCAACTGTGTCTTGGGATACATCTAAAGAAACATGGCTGGCAGGTAAGAGGAGGTAATTGTGCTCCTATACTCCACTCTCATGAGATCCCACCCAGAGTCCTATGTTCACCTATGGGGTCCTCAGTACAAGAAGTGTCCTTCTTGTAGAGCTGTCCTTCTTGGGAGCTGTTGGGGTGAGTCCAGAGGAGGGACATGAAGATGATCACAGAGCTGGAGCACCTCTCCTGTGAAGACAGGCTGAGAGTTGTGCATTTTCAGCCTGGAGAAGAGAAGGCTCTGGGGAGACCTTAGAGCAGCCTTCCAGTATCTGAAGGGGCCTACAGGAAAGCTGGAGAGGGGCTGTTTACAAGGGCATGTAGAGATAAGGTAAGGTAAGGTGAGATGAGATGAGATGAGANAGAGGGAATGGTTTTAAACTAAAAGAGGGAAGATTTAGATTATATATTAGGAAGAAATTCTTCACTGTGAGGGTGGTGAGGCATTGGAACAGGTTGCCCAGAGAAGCTGTGGATGCCTCATCCCTGCAGTGTTGAAGATCAGGTTGGATGGGGCTTTGGGCAACATGGTCTAGTGGAGGGTGTCCCTGCCCATGTCCAGGGGGTTGGAACTATATGATATTTGAGGTCCCTTCCAACCTCAATCATTCTATGATTCTATGATAATTTTATAATAATTTTAAGATACTTTTTCATTTTTTCGCTGCTATAATTCCAGTTGGCTTTAACATAAATTAGGTGCACTTAATGAAATTATATTGATAAGCAGATTTCCAAAGAGTTAGGTCAGGTGGAACTGGTGAACCAAAATATGCACCTTACCATTTCTAATTTAATTTAAAATATGATATGCTGTAAACCAGCTAAAGTTGAACAAAAAATTACATAGCAACGAAAAGGATATAATGATTTTATAGAGGGAGAATAATGACCATACATGAAAAAGACTGAATTTTAGAAAACAAGGCTTTTAGCATAACAAGAGGAATCAGGGATGTAATGTTATTGGTCATACATTCAGGCCTAGTTCTGCTGTCTTCTGTTTACAAGTTTTGGCCCTTCTAATAAATGCCTTTGTAATAAGGAATGTTTTCTGTTGAAGAGTGACTCATACTGCAGTAAGTTTTCCATTTTGTAATATCACATTGAAGCCCTTCACAGCTTATTCATTTTTTATTAATATTTATTTTTGTGAATATTTTTACTAGAGAATATAATTAATTAAGCCAATATGGCATAAGAGTTATTATTTTATTGGTAATTATATCATACATATCTGTAATGAATATCTTTTGATCACATCTTTCCCTAAAACCAAGATGGTTTAGTTCTAAAAATTCCCTTGTGCATTAATGATTAACTCCTCTAGGGTGTAATAAGAACTGAAAAAGTGATATTTAGCATAAATTTTATAGAGCAGCTTCTTGTAGCATCAGGGAAGCAATAAAAGAATACTGCTTACAAAGCAATCTATATACCATTCTTCTATGTAAAAGCACACATGGGGATTGTTAAATAATAATATATTACTCGGCATTCATCATACTGGATTCCCAGTAGAGACAATTACCTTTTTGTTTCCATCTGAAAACAAATTATTCTTTGTGGAGATGAGCCTTATTCTTTAGTTATGTTCGCATGTCTGATACAATTTTGGAATAATTGAGTTTGCAGCAAAATTAGGAAGAGTATGAATGGCTTTGGCATGACAGTACAGCCACAGATTGGGAAGGAGAGGCTTCCTGACCTGCTTCACTGAGAGTAAAAATCGCTAACCCAGACAGCTTTATAACATCTCATAGCTTACTTTTCTGTTCTGCTCTATTCTATGTCTTAATCTTGTTTTTCATACTAATATTTTTGATCAATCCCTACATTCTGTTTCTTGAAAACAAAAATAATTGGGGATTTTATTTGACAGTATCGTCGAAAACCAGGATATCCTTCAGTCAGGATACCTTGGAAAACGAAGGTGGGAGACAAATTTGTCTGACCTGCTATGCATTCCCTTAGCACCTGGAGCTCTGTATAGTCTCTTTTAGTGTTACGTGGGTTTTTGACCTTGTGGCATATGCACTCACAGTCGCAGAAGGGAAGAGTGGCAGGGCAACAGAAACTGCTATTTCCTACATAAGAAGTGACATGGTACACCTTGGATGAATTGTTTCTCAGCTTTGCTGGGAATTACTCTTGGCTGTGATTTTCTCAAATACATCTGAGAGAGCTGTTTAGCTTTGTAGAGAAATATTCATTCAACCTGAGAAAATTTAAGAAAAAAAAAATAATTAATTGGAGCAGATGTTGGAGTCCAGTTCCTCTTTCCAGGTGAATGCTCTCAGGATCTCACCCTTTCTTACATTCTCTTGTCTCATGAATATTTAATTCAACTGTTTAAAGTGGAGCAGCTTGAATGGGTGATAATGAGAAACGTAATTCCTGAACATAAAGTAACCACAATTTTCACTCAAGAAGGTAGACATAACCTAAACAAATGAGTTATCTCAGAAGTGGGTGTTCTGAAAGTGCAGAAGATGAAAATGTAAATTTTAATTGTAAAATCTACAGTGTAGTGAGGGAAAGGAGTAGGAAGCAGCTCTGGGCAGGGGTAATAAAGAAAGGAAGCAGAGATAGCCACTCTGGGATGATGGAGGATGGAGCACAGAGCAACACCAGTTTTCTCATGTGATACTTGGCTACAAAATGCCTGAGAATTGCTTTTTCGGTCATCTACCCAGGAAACAGTGGTTGACATGTAACAGAGAAAAGAGCAGACCTTTAATCTCTTGCATCCCAAGCAATACTGAAGCTACTGGGAGGACTTTCTTCCATTAGATCTGTTGGGGTGCAATAAGAATGCCTTTAGGATGCCCAAGGAAGAGGAAAAGTGTCCAGTCTCTGAATTCTGACTAGACTTAGACGTGAGACAGATGTCTAGCAGAAGGTGACATATATCACTCCTGGTCATACCCAGAGGCTTAACTTCAGGTTTCTTATTTGCAAAAAACAAGTGTCCTCTGTATTTCAGTGCCTTGAGAATTAGGCAATAACTGAAAAGTGATTTAGAGGGTTTAACCTGGGTGTTTACTACCCTCTACCCTGCTCTTGTGAGACGCCACTTGGAGTCCTGTGTTCAGCTCTGGGGTCCTCAGTACAAGGACAGGGAGCTGTTGGGGTGAGTCCAAAGGAGCGACATGAAGATGATCACAGGGCTGGAGCACCTCTCCTATGAAGATAGGCTGAGAGAGTTGGGCTTGTTCAGCCTGAAGAGGAGAAGGCTCTGGGGAGACCTTAGGGCAGCCTTCCAGTATGTGAAGGGGCCTACAGGAAAGCTGGAAAGGGACTGTTTACAAGGGCATGTAGTGATAAGATAAGGGGGAATGGTTTTAAACTAAAAGAGGGAAGATTTAGATTAGATATTAGGAAGAAAATCTTCACTGTGAGGGTGGTGAGGCACTGGAACAGATTCGCAACTGAACATCCGCAAGCTGCGGATGCCCCATCCCTGGCAGTGTTGAAGATCAAGTTGGATGGGGCTTTGGGCAACGTGGTCTAGTGGAGGGTGTCCCTGCCCATGTCTGGGGAGTTGGAACTAGATGACCTTTGAGGTCCCTTCCAGCCCAAACCATTCTATGAATCTATAATTTTATGATTCCAACTTTTACCATTTATGCTTTTTGTGGATATAATCCTGCAGTTATGTTGTGTGTTTTCCTTTGCTCCAGCTCATGAGAACCAACAGATCTGTCTGTAAACCTGTAATGTATTTTTCAAGAAGAGCACCAAATGTGAAGTGCTTTTAAACACTCTGCTCATGAGGGGTTTTGATAAATGGCATTTAATTAAACCATTTGTAAGGCAAAAATACAATGAAAACAAGAAACATATGTGGCTTGTTATATAATTAGTTTGTTGGTATATTTATAGGGTAGAAAATTCAGAAACTTGAAAATCTTTCAAAAACTATTATTGTTAGACAAAAAAAAGACACATCACTTGTTGACACAGTTGTGTTCTGACATGTGCTGATTATACTAGACATCATTAGTAACCAAAACATTTTGCATAGCTTTGATAAGACACATACCATTACTCCATAAAGAAATTATTATTTTTTTTTTGTTTCTCCAAAACGCTTCTGGTATAAAGTGAAAGTACATGGAAAAAAATATAAAGATACAAAAGTTTCTTATTAACTTTAGGGCCAGTTGGCAACAATTTTCACTTATAACAATTCAGAAATAGGAGTAATGTGAAATAATTTGCCCAAATCTTGCTTTCCTTCTAGGCCTGCCTCTCATCACATACTTTGGGAAAAGGGCCAGTAAGGACTGGAAGCACATCTGATCCTTGTTTTGCATAAAAGAAAATGCAGCAGAGGTTTTGGAGCATCAGAGCCTACAATTTTAAGTTGCTTGGTGAAAGTCAGGCTGTGTCATGTTTAAAAGTGGCTTAAGGGAATTTTATTCTGTTCTGTAGAGTTGAAACTGATGTTTCTGAAATTTTTCACACCTCCGCAAGAAGGGAAACCACTGAGTTACCAAACCATTCATGTAATCAGTGTTATGGCCAAGCTTAATTCCCATCTTTGTCTAATTTAAAGGTCAAACTTGAAGCTGGGTCTCCCACAGGATAAAGGAGTGGACTTGCCACTAGTTAATGAAACTTTTTATTTTGTGCATATGAAACAACCACTCGTGAAAGTGTAGCAAATCCAATTATCAGTTTTAATTTACAGAAAATGCAAATGACTAAACGACTAAATGTAGGAGCTGCTATATTCTCTGTAGGGCTGCTATAGGCCTGATCCATTCTAGTTGAACTAGTTGTCATCAGCTATCTTATCCCAGAACTAAGTAACTTCATAAAAATTTTGGCTTCAGTCAATCAGCATCTTTCAACAAAAGTTATTTCACAGGAAAATTCCTGTATCAATTTTAATTATGACAGATTAAGTCTGTTAAGATGTGATACTTGTTTGGTTGACTAAGTTAAATAAGTCAGTATGTTTGGTAGAGTTTCAAATTCTGCTGATTATCTGTAGGATAATAAGCTACAGGCTGTTTATGCAAGTTTGGGCAAGTTAAGTGACAGTCCAAGACAAGGAAAGAATGGAAGAAGGGAAGGGAAGGGAAGGGAAGGGAAGGGAA
>VWZZ01000527.1:17267-38297 GCA_013399095.1 Psophia crepitans
GAGAAAAAGAAAAAGAAAAAGAAAAAGAAAAAGAAAAAGAAAAAGAAAAAGAAAAAGAAAAAGAAAAAGAAAAAGAAAAAGAAAAAGAAAGAAAAAGAGAAAGAAAGAAATATGATGCACATGTTTGCATCACTGGCATCAGTTCTAGAAGAAGTATGGATTGGTAGGTAAAGCTGAAATTTCGTTTCCTAAGAATCTACATTCACTGTGAATATATTTTTTTTCCAAAAGAAAAAGGGAGCAAGCCCAAGACTAATGATATTTTGTGGATTCTCCCTACAGCAAAGAGAAGTTTCTAAGAAACTTTTCTAAGAAAGAGAATTAGAAAGAGGTTAATACAAAGAGGTTATTTCTGATGACAATTCAGAAACTCTAAGATTATCTGAATTGCCCCCTGGAGTAGCTCATCTCTTTCCCTTAACTAGAGAAAGACCACAGCAAGTCTTGTCTGAAACTGACCTCTGCACACAGTCACTCAGCACTGCTGTGCAGTGCAGTAACGCATACATTTGTACACAGTGTCTCTGACTTCTGGAACCCATCACATATTCCAAATCATCCAACTTGTTATAGGAAGAGGGTGGGATTTACTCTATTCACATTCTAGGCCAAAAAGATTGGGGGGCGGGGAGGCGGGGAGGAGGGGAACCAACAAAAAAACCAAACCTACAGAAGTATTCAGACTCTCCTTCAAATAATACTGCCCTTCCAAAATATAATCAGAGTTGCTTACAGATTGCCAAAATTGCAAGTGCGATCTCAGCCTGCTATGGGATCCCATGTGGAAAACACGCACAGTTTTGCATCTGGTAGAGTGCTGTAGGGATAACTGAAGCTAATAGGGAAGCTGGCTAGGAAATGTCTCCCTCTGGCAATACTTTTCCTTCTGGGGCTGGCTCATGGCTGCTGAAGTGAAGGGATGGGTTCCTTCACTTAGGTTTAATGTTTTCACCTATTGAGCCAGCAAAATCAAACTTAGATTTATCAAAGAAGTGCTAATTGAAATATAGCATCCCTGGTAGCATAGCAAAACATATCTACTCTTTGACATATCTATTCTTTGGGGTTATAACTGATGAACTGGTATTATCTCTTCTTCTTAACTTACTTACAAAGAATACTCATTTGGAAGCCTGGCATGTCTGGGAAGATGAAGTTGTATTCCTACAGAACACAGGCCAGTAGGCAAATCTCATCCAGTTGCTTAAGGCTGAAGCCCAGCAGCGCATCTCTTTACAAACACAATATCTAAGTAGTCTCAGCCATAAGCAGGATGCTATCTGTGACTTGAGACTAGTCAACTTCTTACATCAGTTAAAAGGCTTTAAAGGCTGAAGGAGCTGGGTCTCTTTAGCTTGGAGAAGAGGAGGCTGAGGGGTGACCTCATCAATGTTTATAAATATGTTAAGGGTGAGTGTCGGGAAGATGGAACCAGGCTCTTCTCGGCCTCACTAAGCGATAGGACAAGGGGCAACGGGTGCAAATTGGAGCACAGGAGGTTTCGGGTTAATGTGAGGAAAAACTTTTTTACTGTGAGGGTGACAGAGCACTGGAACAGGCTGCCCAGAGAGGTTGTGGAGTCTCCTTCTCTGGAGACATTCAAAACCCGCCTGGACGTATTCCTGAGTGATGTGCTCTAGGTGGCCCTGCCTTGGCAGGGGGGGTTGGACTAGATGATCTTTCGAGGTCCCTTCCAACCCTTGTGATTCTGTGATTCTGTGATTCTGTGATCAGTTGGACCATTGATGCTCCTCTGTTCTAGCCTCCAGTGCTGGGCTAAGCCTAAAACGCAGGCTCTCCTAGTTTCAACAGTCTTGACTTCAGTAGTAGTCTTCTTTGAATGTTCCTGGGAACTATCCTTCTCAGGACTCAAAAGAGCAGGAAGGCCTCAGGCACTCTGAAGTCTTTCAAAATATTACAGAAGCCCTGAGTTTAGGTGTTTCAAAGAAATAATGGGGATAATGGCTTTCCTAGTTGTGGACTCAAGCCTGTTTTATTTGAGATAGTCGCATATTTATGGCATTGCACATTGGTCCACACTCTCATCTGGTGTAAATCAGATATATGCTTTTGAAATCAGTGGAACTGTGCCAAGTTATAACAACAAAAAATCAGGCCCTTCATAAATACATTTATAAAACTCATTTAAAAACAAGGCACCTTAGGATTCTGATAATTCCCCGCCAGATTTATCACAAATATAACAACTTAGCTTGTCTGGTATTAATCTGATTCACAGTCCAGTTAAGGAAGTGTGCCAAAGGAATCCCCAAACATAAAGGCCGTTTGGCTTTTCTCTCACAGCTAAAGGTGTGTTCCTCTCTCCTGCTTCTTGTCAAATGGATGGGACATTCATCTCTGTCCCATCAGGTTTATTTCTTATGTTGTAAAATACCTTTACTATTATATTCTAAAATTAACCAGTGTATTGAAACACCATTTCAGGACTGTAGCATTTCAGGAAGTAGCCAAATCATGAGGCAGATCAACCACAGGCCACAGGTGTCTACATCCCAAATTATCATCTGATATGGTCGGTGAAAACCCAAACATAAAAGTCACTAAATTGGAGCTCTGTCTCCCATTGTGACCTGACGATTCCCTAAGCACATTTAGCAGAATTGTGTGGTGAACTTACTGTACAGTCTTTACCAAAGCAACTGAACAGATGCCTCCTGGAATAGGTTTCCAAAAACTGGTTAGAAAGAATACAGTGATGGATCACCTAGTAGGTATGTGTGACTAATGTACTTTGCCAATCTTGGATTCTTCGCGGAACTATTTTTTTTAAATTCTTTTTACTTGTTTGTTTCTTTTTCCCCCCCTCTGGAAATACAATGGTAGGAAAGAGTTTGTTTCAGATGTGATTAAAATACTTGTGGAGGAAGTGTGAAGTCAAGGTTTAATTCTCTCTTTCACTTGAGAGAGGCTGCTTCTCTCAGTTTCCAGGAAAAGCGTCTTCCTCAACTCTCCAAGCATAAATTCATTGTTAGATTTAGTCACAGGTCTGTACTTAAAAAGACAGCACATGTTTTCCAGGGAATTTAGGTGAATATTTCTGATTTTCCACAAAGAGTTTTCTTTCTTGGTGAATCATATGCACTACAAGGAAATAATCTTACCAACATTCCTAGTAAATATCTTAACACTTTTCTCACTAACTACAGAGTACAAGGTTATTAACTACAAGATTATTAACAAGATACTTAGTCTAATCAGATTAAAAGTCCACTGTTATCTTCTTTACTCTAAGAAGTCCATTAAAAAAATGAATTACCAGCATTATCATTCTCAGTTAAACACCTTTGACCCAAAATTTCCCAAAATTTCCCTCACTTTTATCTTCAATTTCAATTAAGTCTGAAAATTCTTTCTAACTCTTCTGATCAGGTCTAACTACTGTGAGTTTCACATGTGGTTGATATAATCTCCATGATTACCATTGACAACTCTTTGGTTGGTATCTAATATTATTCGAAATGTAAGCAAATCTTATATTTTCTAGCCCAGCTGATCAGGTACTGGAAAGTCTCAAAATACATTTAGATAACATTTTACAGTATACTGTATTTTATTTTTTTTGATAGCTTTTGTAAAATATTAGCTACTTAACTGTTACTTTCCATTACAACCAGTCTTTCTCAATAGGATGCCTGATAGTTGTATTATGTATAGTTCTGTATATGACCTTACACACTCAAGCTGTCAGTTATCCATAAGATTATTTGCATACTCAGTCTATTGGGGAATAAAATACTGTACGATATTTTAATGACTTGGCTGGTCTACACAGAAACAAAGTAGATGATTTGTCCTCTAACACATTCTGGAAAGGAACATACTCTAATGGCGTTTTAGAAGATTAGCCGTATTCATTGGGAGCTAAGCTTATTACTAGGTCAATCTTTTAAATCCTGGCTTCTATACATCTGATAACAACACAGACAGGCCTTCGATATAAACAGTGCTCCTGTTTAGGCATACTGATGCACTGAAAGACATGTAGGTCTTTCAACTTCTCTTCACAACATCTTAACCCATTAAAAGTATATGGATTGAGCTTATCTATAAATAATTTCTTTAATCTTAAAATTAAAACAACACAGTCATCTTATTTACTTCCCTTGATTTCAATAGCTAGACATAAAGCACTGGATTGCATACAGAATCTATATGCAGCTTTTTGTAATGTATTATTCAGGAAGTCTGCCATTAGCTACTGTATACATTGCAGTACCAGCTGCTGTTGCAACATAAATAGGGAACTGCCACTTCTCCACTCTGTGATCAGGAGTATGTGATGGATCAGCTTATGTAATGAAGGAAGGATCTGGCACCGAGCTTTGCGCAGGTCTTTCCTAGCAGGGCTGTTATAAGCTCAGAAATTTACTATGTGATACACTTCTCAGCTGAAGTGCAAGACCTTGATTTCTCCTGTGTATCATAGTCCTGCAGATCAAACTGTCTGGCTCCTGGAAGTGACAGAGTAGCTGTGACTGTGTGTATGTGTGAGACAGAGAGATGCATTCTACCAGGCTGAGAATGGTGCCACGGCATGCATGTTGTCAGATTAATAAGTAGCACAAATGGGAAAGCTGCAGACTTCTAAACCCTTGACATTAACATCATATTTATAGACTCCATTTTACAAAATCAGCCAGACACAAGTGGCTTGTGCTACACTGTTTTATACAATGACAGCATGGTAATCCTAAAGGCTAAACTCCTTGACCATTCCACTTCCTAGCTTTGGAATGCTTTCTGTACTATGTTGAGGGCTAAAATATCACTAAGGGTAAAATATTAGGACCACTTAGCTATTGTGCCCTCCACTGCAGTTTAAGAAACCATTTGGATGATGGATACACAATTTTGAATGACCCTACTTAAATCTAATAGCATTTGTCTCAAATGGACACATTGTGTGTTCAGAATCTTTGAGGAAGCTCAGATGTTCCTTTCCATGGAAGAGGAAGGATATAAATGCCTGAAAGGCTCTTCACAGATATTTACATCTCTGATCAGATGGTGATCTGTGTTATATGAAGGTAGATCAGTGGTGGACGAAGGTGAAAGCACTTCTGTAGCAAGATCAAAGATGGGAATTGCTTGGAGGTGAGAGAGAGCAGAGATAGAGGAAGAACAGAGAAGAAAAAACTATTCTGTCTCAAACAGGACAAGGTCAAGTAGATCTGTAGCAGTGTCATGGTTTAACCCAGCTGGCAACTAAGCACCACACAGCTGCTCGCTCACTTACGCCTGCCCCCCCAGCAGAATGAGGGGAATAGTATTGGAAGGGTAAAAATGAGAAAANGAGAAATAAATTAAACCCAAGAAAGACAAGTGACGCATGTGAAGACAATTGCTCACCACCAATTGACTGATGCTCAGCCAGCCCCTGAGCAGTGACACCCCGCCATGCTTCCCTCTAGTTTTACTGCTGAGCATGACATCATATGTTATAGGGTATCTCTGTGGTCAGTTGGGGTCAGCTTTGTCCCCTCCCAGCTTCTTGTGCACTCCCAACCACTCGCCAGTGGGGTGGGATGTGCAGCAGAAAAGGCCTTGACTCTGTGTAAGCACTGCTCAGCAGTGATGGAAACATCCCCATATTAGCAACACTGTTTTCAGCACAAATCCAAACCACAGCCCCATACCTGCTACTGTGGAGAAAATTAACTCTATCCCAGTGAAAACCAGTGCAAGCAGGAGTCCTGATGGTAAAAGGTCCACCAAAGGCAGGTTGTGGCAATGCATTTATGTTCCTCAGAAGTTTGGGGCAATAAAAGAAAGTCTGTCCCATTGCAAAGAACAAGGAATGAGGTGAGAGAATACTTACCGCTCTGACTCTGATGTGGAAAAGGACAATATGCATGACTCATATTTTTCTGACACCAAAACAATTGGAATGTCCACTAGCCTGAGTAGGACCATCATCTGAAAACAGCAAAATGCCATGCCAAAAGCATGCAACTTGGCATCATCCCAACAGCATTTCTTATGACCAGGGCATGACAAAATCCTGCCACAGGACTTGGTGAAAGAATGGCAGCCTTGTCTCACACTGTCAAAGGGAACTAGGTCTGGGATTTAGAGAGCTTCAGGACTCTATAGGTTCCAAATATTTAGCAATCCAGCCAGATCAGAGCAGTTCTTCTTCCTGCTCCTAACATACAGGAGGCATTCTCACAGATCTGCTCAATGGGTAACTCCATAGATGCTCATGCCTATGTGGGCCTTGGCCTGCAGTCAGAATGGCAGTGATGCTGGCAGAGGCTTCCTGACCTAAAGAAATGGCTTTTGTAATAGGCAGAAAGAGACAAGGGAGTGTTTGGGAATGGTGCCTGGCAGGATGGGCCTACAGGATGGTAAATGTCCACCAGGTTTTTCTGTCCTCTCCCAATGGACAATTTTTCTTGATGGCTTTCATACAGACCCCACTTCCCACTTATTAAAACTCATTATTATAATTCATTCTTATAAAAGCAGAGGAGAAACAACCCTTATTTTTATTAACTGCTCTTTGGCCACAGGTTACTGTTGTAGGTGAAACTTTATTCCTTAGCTGCCTTGAAAGGTCAAGCAGGACCACTGCTTCTATGTGTATGCCATGACTTCCTCTGAGCCATCTCCCCAGACCATAGCCTGAAGAGGACCTCTGGGCACACAAATTTCAAAGGCTTTGAAAGGCTCCAGATGGCCTCAGTAAGAAAGGGTGACTTTTCTTGATGTATTCTGAATGCATTTTGACTTATATGTCCCGGCCAGTAAGAAGGCCTGGCCTTGCTGTAAATATTTTCTCTGTTGTTTTCTGTTAGCTTTCCAAGAGGTCAGTCGGTCCTTGAAGTTCTGTTAAGTATGGACTGGTTTTCAGGGCCAACACAGTTTGTACTTGCCAAAAGAAAGATATTTTCATATTTGACAATAAGAAAATATTTCTGCGCTTTAAAACATCAGGTCTGTTCTCTTGACTTCAGAGAGCTTTCAGCTCCCTACCTTCCATCTCTCCTCCTCACTCTTGGTGGAGAGCAAGAGCCACTGATCTGTGCCTTGATCTGGGCTAGGAGGAGCTCTGCTCCAGCTGGGGAGCATTTCATATTACCCTCAAGTCACGTACTTCGGAGAACAAGGACAGTGCAGAGATATGCGAGTCTGGGCAGTGAGCTCTGAGGGACAGAAGGCTAGCCAGCCCCCACAAGCCTTCAGTACCATGGCAACCAAATAGTAAAAAATTCAACAGAAGAAAGTAGGTGGGATGCTATATTTTAGTTACTTACAAACAAGACATGGTTTTTGATAAAAGAGAACAGGGAAGACCTGCGTGGGTTGAGCAGCCTTAAAAAAATTTGATGGCAACAGAGGGAAAGCCTCCATAGGCAAACGAGGCAGAGAAGGGAAAGGAAAAACTGTGTCAGAATGAGAAAACAGAGTTGTTTGGGAGGGGTGTGAAGGATTATGGGGTGTGCATGGTACCCATATACATTGGAGAGTCTGTGATGAGTACTGGAAGCTATCATGCCCGTAGAAGCCCCATGGAGATGTGGGGTGAACAAGACCACAGCAGGCTGGAGGGAGCAGCAGGTCTGCTGGATTGCAGGGAGGGAGGAGCAGCTCGTGGTAGTGGTCAAAGAGAGCAGCTCAGGTGTGGACATGCTGGAGGAGGGATACATGTAATTCTGCACATTGGGTAAAGTGCAAAACCTTATTTCAAATTTCTTTATTTTTATATACTTTTGGTTGCTCACCTGAGAAAGTAACTAAATATATCACACGAAATCTGTTATTTTGTGATTACAAACACTGTCATATGTTACCATTGGAAGCACTTTAATGTGAAGGAGGGTGGATACTTGCTTCAGAGCTATCTAGTTATCTGTATCTAGGGTCCTTTTACATTGTCTGGGATTGACAGCAAAGATGACATAAAAAATTTGCATTAAGTTTTTTTAACCAAGTTTTAAATCTGAAGGCGTTATTTTTGCACATATTTCTTTAAATTCATTTATTGCATTGACTGTTAAAATAATGTTTGTTTTTGTGACACTCATGACATCTGTTTTTTCAGCCGCAATACTTTGTAAGTCTTTTTTAAAAGTTATGTTTGGGACAAATTTCTTCAGATTAGGGATGGAGGTCTTTAGTGTGTGATTATTTCATTACTGGACAGGTGTTCTGTGCCTGTCTTTGCTTGTCTTTTCTGTCTTATCAAAATAATTTTTTTAATTTTTTTTTAAAGCCGTATGTGCAGGTGTCCTGTGTGTTCTATTCTTATAAGCTCTTTAAATTAATTTCTAAAGCACTGTTTTTATGTCAGTATCAAAGCATACTATGTTTGCTGGGCAGTGGGGATGATAACTAGAGTCCCTTTCATATGACTATTGTCACTGAAGAGCATTCCCAGAGTGGTTTTGCAATAAAATACATAAATTCAGAAAGAAACTTCCTAGACTTACTATATTATCTTGACCATATATCTGCAAAATTAAAAGTAATAAGTTGTTTCTGATTATAACAATTCCAGTAATACCTACTGGGACTTTCTTCAGCCATGTATAATGGAAGTAAAATGTATGGGGTTTTTTATTAATTCTATTTATAGTAATACAAATATGGGATAGTAAAGTATAAAAGTGATAAAGGGAAACTGAAATTAAATATAACACAAGTACCATTGATGGCACTTTTATTATATTGCATTGATGGACTAACTTGCATTGATAGACTAACACTGCACCCAATAATATTTGTGTTCATCACAACAAAGCTGAGGTATAATTCACAAAAAAAATTTCTTTCAGTAGAAATCAAATCATATTAGCACCTCACCAGAAGAGTCTCTTTTTTTCTCAGACATCTGCATTAGTGTTTTTAAAGTCAGCTTGTTCAGCTGAAATGGAAACATGCTCTTAGTACTCTCGGATCCTTTCATGAAATGCAGTGGGGAACTGAACGTTGTCAGCCTGGACCAGAACCTGCTTTTAAGCTCTCTGTGTCAGTAAGCATGGAATGCTGTGAGGTCAGGCAACACTTTTAAATCACCTTTTATCTCAAACCTGGCTACATAAGAACAAACAAAAGAAGCATTTATTTACCAAATATAAATACCTGACACTGTTTCCAAACATTGGTCAGAAATAAAAAGAAGTAACATGTATATACCTAGCATTTTAGCTCTCAGGGTCCATTCCAGCCTGCAGAGGTCAGCTAGGAAGCTGACAGATGCTTCACAGCCTTCCTGTGTGAAGCCTGTTTTGTAAGCAGCCTGACTTTGCCGACTGCATTCATGGAAGCAAATCGTGGTATTTCTGTTTCTGCTTCACAAATATCATAATTCTGTGGCTGAGGATGAACAGAATGAAAGTTGCCTCTGCAAGACTTAGAATTTTGGGCAAAGTTTCAACTTACCTTCCACCAGAAAAGTGTCTGCTTTATCTAACCTGGAAAAGTTAATGTCTTTTGGGAATGAGCCAGGGCTAACCTTATTTTTCCATACAGCAAATTAAGGATTATTTTCAAGGTAAGATGAGTGAGCAGCTAAGTAATTCACTGTAGGGCAAAAGCATTTCCTACTTCCTCAGTCAATGAATGGTATTTCTTCACATTGACCCTGATATTTTCTAGAAACATTTGACTGGAAAACTGCACATTATACTGACATACACATTGTACTAATGCTACAGGTTTTTTCTGATTTTTTATTGAAAAGCAGTTTCAACAGACACAACATTAATGGATCACTGTGGATAGCTGTGGTTTTCAATTGTGTTCCTTTAAGTGATAGTGTAACACCAGAATAAACTACACATGGTGACAAGTTATGTTATTAAAGTGATTTTCTACTGAGAAATAATTTATGCCTCATTCTTAATTTCTGGTTATCTATATGAAACTTTTTTAAAGTTGTGGCTCAGTTGACCTTGCAGGCTATGGGAGACACTTTCTGTAACATTGTCAGTGTATTTTTGATAGAGATGTCAATCAAGCATGTGGATTACAGCCCTGGATTTTCATAGCAAACAACATTAGCCTTGTTTAGACTATGCCTCTGTGAAAAAGAAAGGACCATAACATATGGGCAGGTAACACTTGTAAACATCTTGGTTATGCAAAAAAAAAGGTGACATCATTTGTTTAACTCAAAAGTATCAGCTTGGGTTAGAACCCTTTCTACCTTCGCAAACAATTGATCTCCACATCCATCACAGTGTGCCTGAATACTTGGCTACAGCCCTGGGCTTAGCAGCTTCTGCATAAATATGTTGCATAGAAATGAGAAGTGGCAACCTATGCAAAGCTTGCATCTACTTTTCCATCTGCTTTTCTTCTATTTTGTGTCTTTTTCTTTCCTTACAAGGTCCTAGCAGATTCTGAAGAACTTCAGGCAGAAAGCAATTTGCATATGCAAGTGCAAACAGAATGACATTGGAGAGCGAGCTGCAATTTGATTATCTCTCAGTTAAACGCTGAGAAAATCTGTGATCTGCGGGGATTACTCAGACTGTCTTAGGAGGCTGTAAAACCTTACCCTGATAAAAGGTAATATATCATCAATTTGAATATATCATCTAACCTTCCTGTGTGAAAAGATGTTTTCTCTCCCATCCCCCTGCTATATTCTGGCAAGCTCTTTATATTACCCTACAGTCACTAGCATTTCTGCAGCTTCAGGAGACGATCTACAGAATCCCAAGGAATCTACATTAGCATCTCTGGGGTTTGGCGAGGTTTTGTGTTCCTTGCAGACTGCTCTAGGGATTGTATACACTTCATGCCAGTGTGTTGATGGATGCTTTGTGATGCTATATAAATATTATCTTACTTTTTGCATTATATTAAACATTACAGGTGGGGAATAGGTATTTCATGTCTCAGCTAGGGTGATTGTGACAGACCTTATCAGAAAGTCCAAATCAAACCGACTGCTTAAATTTTAAAATTCACGTCCATTTAGGACACTAAAAAAAATGCTGAGAATGCCATGTCTACTTATTCTTTGTTTATACATGCTATGGCTGTGCCACTTTCCCTAAATATTCCATTATGAAGGCGTAGGGATGTATTCAGAGAAATTAGTATCATGCTACAGGACACAGCTTTGTTCTAGCTCATTTGCAGTAGGGTGCCTGGTGTAATAATTTTCAAGTTAAAAAAAGGCACTATGTTCTATTTCTGTAGGGCCACAAGAGCGGGATTTTATAGAGTTATTCCCAAGGGCAGGCCTGTGGGAAAAGTTGTAATAAACTGGCTCCCACCATTGTATTGTCCAGCAGACCAAAAAAAGCAAACACAGAAGTCTCTTCCTTTCTTTTTAAAAAAACATGTATCATTGCAATTCTGTTGTTTAAGCTCTATGTATTACAAGTAATGTACACGAATAAAAAAATCCAAATCTTATCACAGGCAGTTGCAACATGGCCAAAAATGAGATTGCTTTCTCCAAAGAGAAATGATATGACACTGTCCCAATTCATTGTGAAAAGGCTAACAACCTCTGTCCCTTTAAAAATCTTTTTGAGTGGCCTTCTAGTACTTCTTTTAGTATCAACCTTCTTTATAAAGCAGTTCTATTTCAAGATGCCCACTTAATGACCTATCATTCAAAGTTAATGACATTTTATATTCCAGTAGCATTTTTTATGTTCGGATTACAATCATGTCACAATCAGCTTACAAGTACTTGCTAAAGCAGGCTGAGAGACTGTATATTAAATAGACGTGGATGGAAGAAAAAGGAACTTTGAAAGCGATCCTCCACCTCACGTGTTTCCCTAACTTCTGGTTGTGATTATCAGGCCTGGTGAGAAGAAATTTGTTACCTAAAGGTTTTAGATTATTTCAGAATACATACACAAGGTCTTTCAAAATGCAGATTGTTTAATTTACTAGAAAATCATGCAGAAGAAACACAAAGTATTGCATTTTTTTCACAGACCACCTTCTTTATATCTTTTTCTTTATTCACTTTTTAAAATAAATGCATAACACTCCCAGCACCAGACCCCATGCAGCTATGTAACGTAGCAAGACTTAAAGCTGCTTCTTCAAAAGGATTGCCTGCACAAGAAGGAATGCCAGGTTATTAAAAAGGCATCAAAACCACAGTCTATGCTGGGGAAAACAATGATGGAAAACATGGCTCAAAGAGAGGCAAGGCTGATCCCCTAGGCACAAATGTCAGTTCATTCCTGTGGAGCAGGCACAGACCTTGGCAGAGGTGAGCCGTCGGTCAGAGGAACACAATTTACCCAGCCAAGAGCTCTGGAGACTGAGCAGGAGCTCGTGTTGTGTGCCGTTACCACATGGTCTAAGGGCTCGTGCAAATAGGAAGATTCTGCCCAGCCTCAAATGCTGACAGTCTAAGCATTTACAGGAAGGACTAAGTTAAGATCAAAGGATATTTAGAGGATTTCAGGGACCTGGGTGCGGCATGACCACTGCTTTTATGCAAGAATTGAGATAAGAAATGTAGTCTAGGAATATGATTTAGGGACCCAAGCCATAAGCAATGGCAGTGCTCTCCTGAAAGCCAGCTGGCTTGGGAGCCTTTGGCTCACCCACAGAAGCCGCCTGAAGGTACCAGGCCATGATGGTGTGGTACGGATGATTCCCTTTTTGCTCAAATCCTCTTGGACAGGTTTTACTCCCCCACTAGTGAGTAAAAATCATAGCTAAATGAAACTAAACTGAGTTGAAAACCCCCAACTTTTTTTATTATGCAAATCTGCCCAATAATTATTCATTAAAATCAGTTTTCCTATTTAAAGGGAAAACTGGTTTGCATATTCTCTTTGGCCAATCTCAGACAACCACCACTTTTTATGAAAATTTCCCTCAAGCAAAGCAAAAGAGTAGACAACAGAAGCCTTTCTGCAATGTTTGTTTTCCATATATAAATATAATGTTAAAAATGGAAACATAAACAGGAATTGTGACAGATAATGCAGGCTGTGTTACACAATGCCAGCGTTCTGGCAAGGTGAGAGACAGGTTCACAAATCCTTTTTGGAATTTGGACATGTTACCTCTGACTCAGAACTAGCAGCCAACCATCAGGGAAGGCAAGCTGACAGTAACTTCACTCTCTGGTTTCTACTCAGGTCCCATCTTCTTTAGCAGATAATAAATACATTAGTTCTTTCCTAAATTCTTGCTTGGTACAAACTAGTCAGTTCTACCTCTGTGATGTAGCTCAAAAAGTGCTTTGCTTGAGTGAAGATTTCTCAGAGTCACTCTGGACATGATCTGAGCCTCCTTACTCTGCACTGTGTTTAACACTGCTTTGGCAGGTTCAGTCCTCAGCTGACTCTCCTCACCTTTACTCCATACCTCAACGTATGCACTGTCTACCATCAACACCCTACCACCCTCTTGGGCTCTGCAGCATTCTCTGTGTTATTTTAGGTACTTTCAACAAGAGAAATCACAACAAAACAATACATCTTCCATGGTTCAGAGGGGTACCACATGAGGTTCAGAAGACATTCAGAGGAGGGCTTTGGGCCAAGTGTTATGCAATATGCACACAGCTTGTGTGCTTCAAAGAGCATCAGCATCTGCAGTGAGAACGTGTCCCACGCTGCGCAACTTGGCCTGGACTTCAGGGAATGCTCCCAGGGGACAATGTCACTGATAGCGTAGACATGATTACAATCTAGTGGAGTAATGTGTGCTCTCAGTGAAAACCTCTCCTTAAAAAGTTAGGTGCTGTTTCACGGGCAGCCTCAGAGTCTCGGTTGATATGGGTTGGGGCTACGTGCACACTATAGCACAGCTCAAAATGTCAAAGTCACAGGTTACAGAAGCCAGTTGCTGCAATGGAGAACAACCCCCATGCCTCAAAACCAAACATAGATTGGACCCAGCATAGCTAATTTTTATGACCACCTAACCCCTAGTAAGTCCAAACCCTGTATTAAGTGAGGCTGAATTAATTTATTAATCTCTTCATGTCACACCAAGGAGAGACAGACAGACAGACAGAAAGAAGAAGAAAAGTTAGGTCTGATTGAACTAAGTAAAGGCATGAGAGAGACAATTTTGTTCAGTGAAACACATGCTGTATGCTAAGGTGAACAATTGCATTTAATACTCCCTTCTCAAGACATTAATGAAATGGATTTAGGCCATCTTGTTCTTTCTCTTTTTCTCTCTCATTTTCATTACCACTGATGTGAAATTTAATCTTATAAAACTTCTATGCATGTCTATTTCTTAGATTTAACTCAGTGAATACCTGATGACATTTGTGAGTTTTCCTAAGATTATAAGGGAATTATTTCCATCTGGCATCCTCAAAATAATAGCCAATATACGTTAAGAGGAAGCACATTTCACATTTCAAATGCAGAATTACTCAAGCAATGAGTGAAATGCTGTTAACTTCATAGGCCAAGTTCATATCAAAGGGTATTTCCATACATTTCAGTGCTAAGATTCATTTAGTAAAAGAGGGCATCATTTTTTATTAGCATGATGTGGACTTTTTTTTTTTAATCAGATAAGGCCCTGCGAAAATTAAGAGCTTCAACACAACCCTTACACTCCTTCTGATGAAAATTATCTGATCTAGCTTGTTAGCAAGTAATGCTTGAATAAAATAGAATTTACTTCTATTTGAGATCTAGTTATTTTTAGTCTGCCTGCACTCTAGTCTAAGTTTATACAGCTTCATTCACTCAAAAGAAGTTCTTAACCGTTTTTCTGAGGGGGATGGGAATGGGAGAGTGGGAACAGTGTAGTAGTAATTCCTTAGTCATTTGCGGGCTTCCTTTCCGAGTAAGTAAGATATTTATACACTCTATCTGTAGTTGTCAGTTTAACACATTATGGATTCATAGAACAATTTTGCTAATTTAAAAAGGATCCAATTATGAAAACTGGCAAAATCACAGTTATATAAATAAAAGTATTTTTATTGTGTTGACATACCTAATCCTTGAGTTGCGCAAGGGAAAAAAGAGTTAACAAGCTAAACATATCTGAAGTGGCTACTGTTGGCTGTTCCTCAGTACTTCAGAAATGTTCCATATGGAAGGAAGCAGATCTGACATGTTTTTTTCAAGAGGGAACCAAAAATAAGAGGATGAAAATAGAGAGAGAATCTTCTGTCATAATTAGAAGCATTTGGTCCCTTAGGACTGAGAACTAAAGTTTGGCCAAGAGAAAAAGAGTAGTTTTCCTGGAGAGGGACAGTAGGGAGGAAACAGAGATTATGGTAACAGTATCAGCCTCAGATATGATAAAAGGGTATCAATGAGAATAATAAAAAAATGTTAAATCAATCTTTGACACTAGAATTTTTTGAAGAATAAATACTATTGTGAGGGTTTTTTGTAGTTTGTCATGTGGGTTTTGTTGTTGTTGGTGGTTTGGGGTGGGTTTTTTGGTATTTTGGTTTTTTTTTAAAGTTTATTTTGTAGTACTTCTGTACTGGGAGGATATAGATTTAACATTTATATACAGAGTTTATAAATCACTGAGTAATTCCATATGTGAACAGTGTCCTACCAAAAATTTTCGTCATTTGCCTTAACACCGTACTTAAGCCAACTTAAATTCCATTGCAAAAAAGATTGGTTAGATTTTGAACAGAAGGCTATGTGTCATGCTCTCAGTTAAGGGACCTGGGTGTTCCTCTTCTACCTAGTCTGTCATGGCTCTTTTTCCTCTGTTTTTTTCCCCTGCTTAACCTGTTGATATCTCACACCTCTTGCAGTCTACAGGAAGTCTTGTAAAAACCTACACTCAGGCCTTGTACCTGCATCCTCCTAGGCTGAAGTGGTATGTCTGCAAGTAGCTAAGTGGACCTGGAAGCCTTTCAGAGCAGATGAAGGTTGATTCCTGCCCCATCTAGCCCTCCTCCTTCCCAGCTTCTCACATCCAGACCTACCTGGGAAGGATCCTTGTGCTGCTGCCTCAGAGGCTTGCTTGGTGCTCCTAGCACCCTTCTGTTTACTGACTTGGCTGCTCCTCCACTGTGGAGAGGAGAAGTTTTCTGGGAGCTAAAAAGAGTTAAGTGGGAGAACATAATGGAGGCACTGAATTTTGAACAGCTTGGTGAGGATGAGCAAAGGAGAGGAGGGAAAGGGGAGGAGTGGAGATGTGCAGGACTGCGCAGTTCAGGGCAATAAGAGATAAGGGTGAGGGATGAGGGCTGGGTACACCACTGTCAAGGACAAGGCAAAGGATGATCACTGAAAGCCTGCCATAATCTTTCTGAGACTCTTTCAGTATTGCTTGTGGAGACTGTTTCAGTGTTGCTGGTGGAAGGAGCAATGCTGGGAGCCTGGGGCACACCGTGATGCTGCCTGGCATGCCCACCAGCCAAGCACTCTGCTGGCTCTCTTCTACCCACTTCTATGGCCTGACTGTCATGGAAATTTTTCATTTTCTCCCAGCTTTCACTGGGATCAATGAGAGCATGAACATCAGCTGAATGGATATTTCTCTCTGTTTGAAGTCTGCTGTTAAGCTGCCCTGAAATGTACTTTTGATCCTGCGAGCTTAGTGAAGGCAGGAGACAGGGTAGGATTACAGAAAGGCCTTGATTTTCTCTTGATACTTGGGTGTTACCTCACTAAGCAGATTGCCAATTTGTAGATTCTTTGGTTTACAACCTATCATCTTACCTATAAACATACTGCCATTTCAGAGTTTGCCCTAGTTCAGTGCTTGTGGCTTCTAGCAATAAGTGATCTGCACATATTTTTCATTTCAATCAAAACACATTTCTTGCCTGAAAAGTTTTAAACTTTAAGTGACAGATGACTTACATGCTTACAAATTCACATTGAAACGTGAATAGAAGGAGTTAAGGTACATAGCTCAAAAATCTGTAACCTCTGCTTCGTGTTAGGGTCTGCTCTTCAGAAGTTACGGAGAAGAATGCTGTCTGTGGGATTCAGTGGGTGTTTTTGATGCTCAGTAACTAGGTGAGGTTTTAAGTATCTAAAAGATGAGTCCCACAATCAAGTTCGGCAGTTAGGATGTGGCAAGTTTAATCGCCCTTTAACCCAAACATTGTAATTTCCTGTGTCTGTATCTATAGATTAACTGTATCTATAAATGTACTTCTAGGTCACTTAAGTACAAAATAAAACAGGTTAATTAAATCTTTTGTGAAACTACATTACACCTGAAAATTTTGTTTAAACTTTGATACTAATAACATTTTAATGTTTTTAAAATGTATTTATAGTATTAAAGCCCAAAATAGCACCTTGCGACTTTTTTTTTTCAATTAGGATGAAAATTTATTACACGAAACAGCTATCTTTCAGCAAAATCTTCATTCACAATATAAACACAGTGTCTTGCTTGCCTAACCAGAGAAATAATAATAAATAAAAACAAACAAAAACCAGCAAGCAAGTATTTTCCTTGCTCAGAAATACTCAGGTATGCCACCTGAGCAAGCTTGCTGAAAAAACTGGTTTCCTTCCTTCCTTCCTTCCTTCCTTCCTTCCTTCCTTCCTTCCTTCCTTCCTTCCTTCCTTCCTTCCTTCCTTCCTTCCTTCCTTCCTTCCTTCCTCGTGTCATGTTTTAATGCCATCTGCCACTTTGACCTCTCTGAAACCCACAGCTGGTGCTGATACCATCACCCTTACACTGGGTCCTAGATTAAATTTGGAGAAAGCTCATGATTACATGCTTGAACAGTAGCCCTTTTTATCTGTGGCCCATTTTATTCTGGCTTGTTGTGCAGTCATGATGGAATACCAAACTAAATGGAGACTTACAAAAATCCTCATCTGAGTGTTAGTGTCTAACATCTCAGTACTCTGGCATTTCCTTCCAAATTAGTTGTTGTTTTAATATTCAAAAGAGCTTAGTTGGTCTTTTGTTGAACCTGATGACGTGTGGCTGGGAAACTCACTGGCTGGATGAGTTGTTCCTTTTGGTTCAAGACTCATGTTGTATTGCAGCTGTTTGCTGCCTTCTGCAAAACAAGATGTTGTAAATAAACATAGACTTAGAAATACTACTCTGAATCTTGTGTAACATAGTAGAATTGAACAGAATATAAACTTCAAGATAAGCTCTTCCATGGTGGCTGTCCTAAAGTGGCTTTCTGTGCAGGCATCCTCTTTGAATATTAGAAATGCCATTAGAAACTCCACTGAGGAGGCAGGACATTCACTTTTAAATGGAACATATAGAATTGCTGGTACAGAAAGGATCATTTTTCAGTGATTATTCTAGGAAAATTCCACATCACGTAAGCTATAAATTTTCTTCATTAGGGATCACTCCGTCCAGGCACTTTTAGTCTTTCTACCTACTTAGAAACAAGTAAACAATGTCACTTAGCTTCTTCTTTGCCTTTCACATCAATAATCATAGTATTTGTTTTCGATTTTCATGTAGCTTTTTTTGTGAGTTTTTTCCATTGTTCAGTACCTAACAAGGAATGGAAACCGAGTTCCATTGAGATTTACCTCAAACATCAAAAGCACAGTATATGAGTAGTTTTGGAGTAAGGCAGAATTTTTGTTGTAAGGATATAGAGTTAAACTTTCCTATGTTTTCTACACTGTGATGGGGCAGAAAGGAATGTTTGCTCCTTGGGACAATTAGGTTAATATCTGGGGAAAAAAATCAGGCTCTCCAGACTCAGGTTTCTGTTTCATTGCAGATCCACTCACTGGTCATACACATAGCATAACACTGTGTCACAATGCCACATTCACTCACTCTCTTAAAAGATTGAGAGCCCTTTCTTTTCTCAGTGTCCCTAGTAAATTACAGAAAATTATTTTACATCTTGGTGCCCATGCAAAAGAAAAAACCCAAACCCCACAGAAAACTGACTTCAAGGTAAAACAGATTGTGCATTGGCTCTGAGCCTCCCAGCCATTCTTCTGAAGGATGAAGCAAAAGTATTTATTTAGTGTACCTTATTCCAACAAATTTCCAGTTAAACTGGAGTACTGCAATTATTGAGTGTATTTCATTATCTCACATTTAATGAATGGTACTGGTTCATACAGTATGAGGCAGAGAGCAAGAGATCTTAAAGAAAAGGCATAGTGAGGGTTCATGGTACCCTTCAGAAAGTGTCAGTACTGTTCTGTATTTTTCTGACATTTCATGCCATTTCTATCTTCCTTTCTCCACTGTGTTTTTCATTTGTTGTTCTTCACATCATTTAGGTGTGCCTTCCCCTTGTAGTTATCCTGTCTATATAATTCAGGTGTTACACTTAAAACTCTCACTTCCCACACCAAAAAGTGTTAGAACCTTCCCTGAAAGGTTAGAATATCTTCTGTCACTTTGGTGACAGAGCTGCTAAATGTTGGCAAGCATAGGACCAGACAACCTCTAGGCATCCCTTCCAACCTACATTTTTATCCTATGGTTTTGATTTGATACTGTGGTTTAAACATGGGCAAGGGAGCATGTACCAGCCAATTCTCCCATTTTGGGGACTGAGCTGCACCTTTTATGGGTCCGCTACTGGCTCTGTTGTTTTTTTTTAATGTGTGGTAACACATGCTTGAGAAAATAATGTTCACTTACTTGCATGCTAATCTTTCAGCTTTCCTAACATGCTACAGGAAAAAAAAAGATAAAGGGAAAATAATCCACATCCCCCAAGCACTTTGCAGTGTCTCTGCCAACAATGGAGAGCTTGTTCTTTCATCCTCCCCTAAAACCCTTTACATGAGATACTTAGCTCTGCTTTTGCTTGCCTTCAGTTGAGACCAGTTCGTTATGTCCAGCCATTGCAAGCTGGCATCTGCACAAGAATGTTTTATAGGGCTGTGCATGTTCAGATGAAATATGCTCCAGTGTGTTCTGCTGTGCTTGTGTCTCTGGGTGAGTGTGTGCCGGGGCAGGAGGAGAGGAGCAGGCCACTCACAAAGGGGAAGCTGGCGCTTACCTAATACTATCTGAATTTTCAGTGCTGGAAGGTATGTACATGCGGCTGTGGATACAGTTTTAAGCTTGAGTTTGACTTTGCTTAGGCTGGCAACCTACAGACTACTGATTAATGATGGGTACTGAACACCTCCCTCCTTCCTGTGCTGCCATTCAACCCTGCACTTGCTTGCTCTATATCTCCTCTCTGCACTGTAGCCAACAACAGCTTTCCAAATAACCTCTGCTGCACTAGGAGAAAACTCTATGGTTTGGGGGACTGTAGTGCTGGAAAAAGTGAAAAACAAGGAAGTCAGAAGGGTGTGTTCTGAATCAGACTACAATCCTAAGAGACAGTCTCATTAACAGTGCTTGCTGCCAAACGCTCTTTCACTTGCCTTCAGAACTGTCTGCATTAACGACTACCTCCACTTGGAAGTTATTTACATAAAGTATTGTTCTTGTGTCACTGCTACAGATAGCAGCTCTTCACTAGGTGAGATGAAAAAGAAACAGATAGAGCAGGCAGCAAAGGAATTCAGAGAAAGCTGGGTTTTCTTCAGCGGTGGGAAGGATGAGGTATTCCTCCCATAATGTCCCTGCCATGCACAAGGGCAAATGCATCACCCCTGGAGCTGCCGTTACATGAGATTCTCACACAGGCAGATCTTCACAGCTGTCCTGGTTTTGCCAGGATAAAATCATAGAACTAATTTTCTGCACAGAAAAGCTGCATTTCAGTGCAGACTGCAGCACTTAATGGTGTGAGAACAAAGTTGATAAGACACTTTGATTTAGTTTATGGCCAGCTACGGAATGCAGGTTTCTATAGTGATCAAAGTCTTGAACAGTCTTGAGATAGCCGGGTGCAGAAGCTAGGAGGGGCGAGAGCCAGGGCATCTGACCAGAGCTGGCCAACAGAAGTGTTCCAGATCATGAACATCACGCTTCCTATAAATCAGGAGATTCTCTGGGATGACCCTCTCTCTTTGATGGCTGCTGTCCCTTGAGGGTCTCACCCATCGTCCCATTCCTGAGCTCACTCTGTGCTCCTGAGCCCTGCCCTGCTGGATGAGGTGACTGTCGCATTCCGGCTGGAGCTGTGCTGCTCACCATGTGCAGCATCAGCACTCACTGCTGAGAGGGTGCAGCTCGCCAGCCCTGTACTGG
>VWZZ01000527.1:38354-86009 GCA_013399095.1 Psophia crepitans
GTGGTGGGGTGGTTGTGGGGTTGGGGGGGGGGGTGTGTGTGTGTGTGTGTGTATGGTGGCATCGGGAAAGAAAATAACTGTCTAAAGCACGATAACAGTAAAGGTCCGGATCTGTGCTAAGGTAGTCTGTGCTTCACTGGGTCCCATCATTTGATGTGTTTACTTGTTTCCCAACTTTTCCTGGCAAACATGGGTCTATGGAGAAAATAAAGGAGGAGAACCAGATTCTTGAAGAGAAGTGTTAGGAAAGATGAAATTGCAGGCCTGCTCAGTGTCTGGGCTTGGCAGCGCTTTTCCATACCCTCTGAGTGGAAAGTGTGGTGTCTAGCCCTTGCGACTGGCCGTGAAGAACATATAGCTAGAGAGATCACCTGCCTGTCTGCCAAGCCTGCTGTTGCCACACTGCTCCCAACCCTGTCTTGAATCAGCCTCAGGTGCCTGGTGGCAGATAAGCAAATACAAAATAGTCTGAAACATCGCATCATCCCCCTTGAACTTCATGGGCTTCCCAGAGAAAAGGAGACCATTGAGATATGTAATGATACTTAGGTGTGATTTGAATCCTGATCAGAAGGAGCTTCTCTTCCAACCTTAGTGATTCTATGACTCTGATTCTTCTGTGCTTTTGGCCTGTGGCACTGAATTGGCTAGGGAGATTTTATCTGAAAAACAAACCTTATTGTACGCACATCCACTGGTAATACAAGTCTAATACACTTTGAATAGGCTAGTTCTCCAAAAGGTGCTGGACTGATGCTGTCATCTGATAGTGAGTGACTCTTCACATAAGCAAGAGAGAAACTCATTGTAAAGTCTATGTGTAAAGGCATAGGTTTCACTGCTCTTTGCTACTGAAACACCAATGCCTACTGATTTCATTCCAATATGACTCAGAGACCTTTTTATTGTTTAGATTCTTTGCACAAAAATATAAAACTTGACGACTTAGAATGGCTGTAATGACTGGAGCCCAAAACTTGTTAGCATTTTTACTTAAATGAACAGATATCCAGAGGCATAATTGTTATATAACTTCTATAATGTACATTTACTGAAGGTGAAATAATATATACTAATATTTTGAGAAAGTCCTGTAATAAAAATATTAAAAAGCTGGATGAGTAATTATTTCCCAGATAATGTATGTTTTCCAGCTTCATGCAATCCATTTGCCTAATGGGTTTTGACACTTTTCCGTTGCTGGTATTTATATTGCATCAGAAATGTGGTTGGGTTGATGACTTGTTGGTCAGCAGAATTAATTGCTATCAAAGCAAAGTTTAAATGAAAGCAAAAAACCCCTTTTCCTCTGTATGTCCTTTATGCAGTTAATTTGTACACGGTGTTGGGCTTCCTGGCTGAAAATGTGACTGTTTGTAGCAAACGAACTTAATCCCTTTTCAAAATGGGTTAACTTATTTGGAAGCAGACAGTATTATAAACTCAGATTTGGAAGGCCCATTCCTGTATTTAATCAGAAGTAGCTATTCTGGAACAACTCCCATATAGGCAAACTTTTATCTTCCTTCAGAGACAGGGCTGGAATTTCCTTCTTTAGGGAAATGTACTGTCTGAAAAGGGCTTATGTTTTAAAGTTATGTACAATTACCGTTTTTCATAAAGTCTAAGGAAAGCATCTTGTGAAAATTTCTGCTCAATATGTATGATGGGTTCTTAACAGAAAACTTCAACAGCTCATCAACTATTCAATGTTTGGAGAAGCTGCAGTATGGCTGAGGCTCACAGTGACTTCCTAGCTGAAATGGCTATGTCTAATTTGTCATAACATACTCAAAAGAGTGAGTCTCTCAATATACAACATAATTTTGTTGATTGATGCCACTATATGGCTGAGCTCACTTGTTGACTGTTGATTCAGTTTTAGTATTTTCTCATTTGCAAAGACCCCAATTTGTTTCGTTCTGGACCACTGCTAGCTGTAAGACAAAAGTGTTTCAATAGTTTCGATAACAGTATTTTAGATTATAAAAATAAAAAGGAACACCTACTGCTGAGTTCTTCAAAAGGTGATAAACTTAATAGAAAATACTCTGACCCAGAAAATACATAAGCAACAGGAGCTGACTCATATCTATGTTGTATCAGAGAAATGTAAAATCTTTGAGGGATTCTGTTCTAGTGTTTCAGCATCTACTGATCAAGTCCAGAGAAATAAGTAAATACTTTCATTCTGTTTCAAATAGCAGCCACTTCAAGAATGTACTGCTAATTTATAGACAACACCTTTTTGGATGTATTTGAATAAGCTGGAGAGTCCAGACGACAGCAGCAAATAGATCTTGCAGGAAACGGCAAGAAGGACTGAAGTAAGTGGGGTTGTTTAATCTGGAAAGGGCTGAAAAGACCCAAGCTATTAGACTTCAAATGTATAGGCGGCTTCTGAAGAGAGAAAGAGAATAGTTTGTTCTCCATTCTTTAGGGAAGTGAGTAACACAGTGCAGCAAGGGAGCTGTAAGTGAGACACTAAAGGACAGTATTTTAACAGTAAAGGTTAACGTTCAGCTGAGTAGACCCAGGGAGATCATTGGCTCTTTATCACTGGCAGGTAGATATGACTTGCTTCAGGATTGACAGAGATATTGCTGACACTGTGCTGGATAGGATGAGCTATTCTTCTAGCCTGTTTTCCTAAAATATCAAAGGAAGAAACTGAACAATTTTAAAGCTTTATAACCTAGTAGGAACTTCTGATAAAACTTTTCAGTTCGTATTTCTAGACAGATGTGAGAGGAGAAGTTACACTTCTAAGTAGGGGGAAGAACACAGGTGATCTCTCACAAGCTGAGATGCCGGTCTTTTATTACTATGAGGCTTATTCATCTTTCGTATCATTGTTACGCTACCTACTTAATATAATGAGGTTTATCTAGCCCCACCTTAATATGCTAAACCTGAGTTCAATTCACATCAGAGTAAATACTAGGTCATACAAAAAATTGGTTAACAATTTTTTCCTGAAAATACTTTAGGTTTTTTTTAATGCTTCCATTTCACAAAATGTTCTAATTTGTTGCTCCTCTCTAGGAAAAGGTCAAACAAGAGTTGAACAGAGGAAAAAAAAAAAAAAGTGGTTTAAGTTTAAGAGAAAAAGATTGCAAAAGATTGTGAAGAAAAAAGAAAAAGCACAATATTTCTCGGAATAAACAATGCAGATATTACGCTTGGCTGAACTCTAAATGGAAAATTTTTGTAGACACTATTCAATTTTGTAAATGGTAGAGTAAATGTTCCCAATAGATGGAGAAAATATAACTGGTGTGTTTTTTTTTTTCTAGGGCAAAAACTTGAATCCTTGTCCTTAAAGTTACAGTGGAAAGTAAATCAGTACTTGCAGCAGAGTGACTCAAAAGATTTTTTTGAACCCAGAGAAGTAATGTTTTAGAAAAAGCTCTTTAAAACTCCTTTCTCTTCCATATCTGTTTCCATCTGCAACAGACGGTGTGTTTGGTTATTTTTGTCCCACTGGTGCTCTGAGGACCTGACTGTCATTGAGAAACACCGCCTGGAATGAGCAAAGTGTGCCTCATATAACTGGAAATTAGGCAAGCAGGGAGGGCTTTATCCTCCTGATTATCGTCAATCCAGTTTCCAGGGAATAACTTCAAAACTGGAGCTTGTGCTTGATGTTTCTGAAGATCATATTGTATGACCACATAGTAGCTTTTGTGTTGCTGTGCTCAGTCAACAGGCTTGCCCTCTGGACAGGCGATTTGCCAGCTCACTCGGTTGGCATGTCTGTTTGTTCACTCTTAGTAGCAGACTATTGCTAGTGGCTACGATGTGTTTTTTCACATTTTCAGGTGTCCATTAGCAGTTCTTTACTGGACATTGTCTCTCCCTCCAGAGCTGGCAGAATGTGTGATAAGAGAGGTCCTCAATTCTTGCAGTGCTCTATCACCTACCTCACCCTCATTTATTAAATAGCAGTGGTTTTAAAGTGTTTCAAATTGGCCTGGTTGATTTTATATCAAAATGGGCAAGAAATGCCTACCCGAGTTGTTCTGCCAGGTTTGCTCTGAAAGCAGTAACCTCAGGCAGAGGAGCTATGATAAATGGTGGGAAACCATAACACACACAATGTCTAGAGACTTCTCTGCAGATAATTTTTACTAGAGCTGTAGCTTTGGTTGATTTCCAGAAGTGCTAAGGTCAAAACGTGTTGAAACCGAAAGAAATATGTAACGAGGCTGGAAACAATTAATGACAAATCAGTGGCGAACGAAGTTCAGTTCAGAAATGTATTTGGTGGCTTTGAAAGCAAGTTAAATATCTTACTGATGGAGCAGAGAAGTATTTAAGGTCATAAAAATGGTTGTGAACAGGAAGAATGTCTTATACTCTTTAAAGAAAAAGCCTCATGTTTTCTTGTTTTGCTGCTTCCCCTCCGAACAGCTTTTTGTATTTCCAAGAAGAGTAACATATTATCAAGTAGATGGCATGTTCTGATATTTAAAATGCTTTGTTTAATTGCCAGAATAGTATGATGGTTGCCTCTGTCTCCTGCAGTTGAACTTTGCCCTTATTAGAGCACTGTTATCACTGTACAGAACCACACAGAAAAGTTTGAAGTGGAAATGAAATTAATTTTTTACATAATGACAGTTAATAGTTTTCTGCATAGTAAAATTGCTTTCCTATCTCTTTCAGTTCAAATTAAATGGATATTTGCAAAGTACAAGGTTCATTATAAATTGGCAGATTAAATTCAGAAAACCCTGTGTGAAATTCTATGGTTTACACGTAAGAGCTTCATACAATTAACTGGTGAATATGTATTTATATTAATAATTTGCTAGGTTCTCCTCTTATTTTTAATAATTCTGTCCTTCCAGAGAAGTTATGGAATTCCAGGACATGGAAATAAATTTTTCTAAAAAGTAAATGACCTGGAAACCTCCAAAACCTGATCTCTTGAATGTGAAGCTGCTGTACATGACTTTTTTCTTTGATGTTGCTTTCTTACTTTTTTGTGTTGCTCACTGTCACTACATACAGAGCTTGGCAGATTTAGTATAATTTAAAACGTTATCATTTTTCTGAACGCAATTTAGATTTTTGCTGCTGTACAGTTTTTCAGAGTTATTTCATTTTACTAATCTTAGAAATGTAGAAAAGTCAAAACTTGCAGTTTATTTTTAAGCCACTGGCATGATATTTAGATATGATATTTACAAAACCATCAGGAAATTTGACAACAATCTCAGGCTGCTTCCAGTCTCATACAGGGACCTTTAAGTTTTGCTTATCTTTACATTTTCTTTAGAAATGCTGCCTTTTTTTTTTTTNTTTTTAGAAAGCTGCCTTTTTTTTTTTTTTTTTTAGTATCGGGCATCAGGCACCTGCCCCCCCATCACTGCACACAAGGAGTATGATGGATATTTCTCTTGTTATTCAATAGTTTAATCATTAAAGAGTTTGCCTGGGAAGGAGAGAAAATGAAATAAAGGGCTTCTCAAACACCTGCTCGCCAGGCTGGGAGCAAGACTGCTCCTCTCTCCCTCTGGGCTGTTGTGCCAAATATACTGCAGTGCTCCTGGGAGCAGGGCAGAGGGTACCTAAAGACAGGCATGGTGCAGCTTCCCACAGCCTGTGCAGCAGCACTGCTGATGTGGGCCATGAGGCAGTGGATGCTGTTTACCCTCCAAGGCTGTATGCTTCACTCGTGGTGTCTGACTGGTCACAGCACGCAAGCCTGGATGGCCATAAGAAGGTGGACGCAGTGCTAGGCCAGGACACTGTGTGTCTTGGGTCAGGAAACATGCTGCTCCTCAGCCTTGGTCAACACAGCCAGGTTTGGTAATGGACACGGAGTTAGGGGAGGGAAGAGCATGGAGCTTGAGTTGACTCGTGGCTGGAAAGGCGAGGGTTGCAGGATGTTGCGGGGATGCAACAAGATGAAAACCAGTAAAATGAGCTCAGGCTACAATTGGTCTGAGCAAGACCGAGAAGAGAGAGGTTCACCAGAAGAAGAGGTTAGACTTCAGTCAGTCTGTTAACAAAAATTTATAGGAACCCTAGGATAACTGATTACACAAACAAGCATCTGATAAACTTGACCAGCTGTTGCTATCTTAAATCTGAAGGGCAAATATTTTTAGAGGAAAATAGGGTTAAGATATTTATGCAGCATAACCTTTTCTCATTTATTTTCCCCTCTGAGGAAATACTCTCAGGGAGTTTCTGTGCTCACAGCTTGTACATGTACAGCAGTGCAGTACACTTCGCAGTCAGACTAGCAGTACACCAGTTATAGCTGTACCATGTCCACATCTGCTGGTCCTGGTGACCTCACACTTCATCTGAGTTACAACTACAGCAACTTTTGAGATTAAGCCATCTGGGACAATTTCAGAAGACCAATCTTTTGCTAAACAATGTGAAGTGTTTTCTTCCTAAATACTCAGATGTTTACTGCCTACATAAAAACTGCTAATGGTAGGGCTGCTAAGCACAACAGGGATACGTGAGGCTTTAATTGCAAAGTATGACTCAACAGGAAAGCACAGGCAGCCAGGGTGGGGGCTGAAGGAGGGGCTGGAGAGTGGCAGGACACAAAAGTGTGTGTATGTAAGAGAGGACACCAGGGGCTTTAGAGATTTCCCAGTTATGGTCCAGGCTGAAATGCAGAAGACCTGTTTGAGTCATGCAACCCAGAGCCAGATTTTGACTCTCAATGAAATAACCTTGGTGGCCTATATGGAAATATAGATGGATTTATTATAGGTGCCCTCAGGGACGCGGTAGGTGTGTGTGGTTCTGGCACGTGCAGCCATGCAGCAGGAAGGGTGACGGTGCTGAGCTGCCGATGGCTGGGGAGTGCAGCGCAGGGTGGGGCACCCAGCGAGCCTTTTGATCAGCACATAGGACTCGGCAATCCTGAGGCTCGCTCTCACCAAGGGTTGGATTTGTGAAGAGATTCTGTAACGTGCAGCCGTTCCTTCAGGGTGTATGATTGAAGTTCATGGTAGTTACCTGCAAAGTTTGCTAAATCCTAACACTGTCTCCTCCTCCACACCCCCCAGCAACCCCATCCCACACACATGCACACACTACATTACAGGTACATTAATATGCCTGCTTAAAAGTTTGCTGTGTATCAGTGATTCTGTTTGAAATGTAGTGAGTAACCAACCAATTATAGCACATAACAGCATTGTTCATTTGCATAACTCTTTGTTTGATCCAAAGGTCAAAGCATTTAAATCAAAATCAAGAAAATACAGTGCTTACTGATTAAGGCAACTGAATTCTTCTGGAGCAGTGTGAAAAAAGGCTTAACAACAAACTGCCAAGTGGTACCACAGTGTCGATGGGATACTTTCTTCTCAGCTTCCAGCAAAGGAGTAATTGCCCCAAAGAACTCATTGCATTATTCTCAGGGATGAGATTCAAAAGATTTAGATGCTATGTCTTTGCCTTCACTGATGCTATTAATTGGTTTTGAGACACATCCCCATTTTGTCATTTCTAAAGGTGAAGGCTGTTCTGTGTTTTGTTAATGATGACAGCATTGCTGATAAAAAGGAAAGTCTAAAATATTTAACTTTAAGAACATGACAGATTAAATAACCTGTGGGGTCCTAATAATCATCAATCACAATGTAGGAGATGACAAGGTGAAATTTCTAAGATGACATTTTGTCACTTGGGGTAGTCACTTTAACTGACAAAAGCTATACATTCTGCTCTGCAGCTTCTTTACTCTAATTGGGCCAATTTTACTATCATGCTATTATCCTGCACAGCAGAACTGGCGACAAACAAAGAGGCTTTTGTGATCTCAGTCGAATATTTTTCCATGAGCTCAAGAAAATATCTTTGCCAATAAAGAATGAAAATTGTCCCTGTATTTTGTGACTGGCCAGAAGCCCAAGGCTCACGTCTGTCTGGAAAAAGTCTAATCTGTATTTTTAGTTCCTGCTTGCTTATCGTGGGATCTTGCAGAAAGGGCCACAAGTCAGGGGAACTATAATCGCATTTGGGATTTTTCCTGTTACGTGTTGAAATAAGGATGTAGCAGAGCAAAAAGAGGGCTAAAATTCCATTCCCTCACACTTCATAATTTTGGCACTCTGCGTTAATTTAACCAGCACATAATGATTCCCTTTAAGCACATAACAACATGAAACTTTGATTGTGTTAGCACACACTTCAGTGTAGTTATTGGGAAACTTAATCCGTTTCAGAAACGTTTGAACTTTGGAAGAAAATTTATCATCAATGTCTACATGAAGAGTAGTAAGGAAGTGGCTTTATAAGTTGTTAATGCAGAGTGAAATCGTGAAACAACCCATCTTGTTAAAACTAAAAACATCTTGTGTATTACCATTCAGAAACATTGAGCAAAAATATGTTTAGCAACACACATTTGTTAACATGGAATAAAATCACACTGGAATGTAATGTGGAGTGGGCATATATCCAGCTGATCTAGAATACTGTAATTTCATGGAAGTATTAAGCACTTCAAATATAATGCTATCAAGAAACAGTAGTTCATTATAATAAGCATTGTTTTTCTGCATGACAGAAGTAGGAAAATGCATTATTAATGCTCTCCATGTCTTGGTCAAAGATTGCCTTTATTTTCATCCACTGAATGAGGAGTTTATATTAATTGCTTGGAGACACTGAAAATTAAAAACTGAAGGTAAATAGTTCTCTCGATTCTTCAGCACATTTAAGTTTCCAGGGATGAGAGTAAGTGGTGGTGGTGGGGAGTAGTTAGTCAGCATTACATAAGACACCAAAAATTCTAAGTCAGGCTACCAAAACCATCATGATGGTGAAGCGTTACAAGAGTAAGTCAGACTTGCAAAACCATTTGCCTGAAGCGTTACATCTGTTTTCCTAGACTTTCACCCTTACCCTTTACTCCATCTGTGTATGTTATAATTCCTAGCACCATAGAATAGTTTGGGTTGGAAGGGACCTTTAAGTTTTCTATCCAACCCCTCTGCTATGGGCCAGGACATCTTCCACTAGATCAGGTTGCTCAGAGCCCCATCCAGCCTGACCATGAATGTTACTAGGGATGGGGCATCTACCACCAATCTGGGCAACCTGTTCCTGTGTTTCACCACCCTCATTGAAAAAATTTCTTCCTTTTATCTAGTCTAAATCTATCCTCTTTTAGTTTAAAACCATTACCTTTGTCCTATTGCAACAGGCCCTACTAAAAAGTTTGTTCCCATCTTTCTTAATAAGCCCCCTTTAGGTACTGGAAGGTCTCCCTGGAGCCTTCTCTTCTCCAGGCTGAATAACCTCAACTCTCTCAGCCTGTCTTCATAGGAAAGGTGTTCCATCCCTCTGATCATTTTTATAGCTCTTCTCTGGACTCGCTCCGAAAGGTCCATGCCTTTCTCGTACCGACGACCCCAGAGCAGGACTCCAGGTGGGATATCACCAGAGCAGAGTAGAGGGGCAGAACCACCTCCCTCAACCTGATGGTCATGCTTCTTTTGATGCAACCCAGGATATGGTTGGCTTTCTGGGCTGCAAGTGCACATTGCTAGCTCATGTCCAGATTTTCATCCACCAGTACCTCTAAGACCTTCTCCACAGAGCTGCTCTCAATTCCTTCATCTCCCAACCTGCATTGATACTGGGAGTTGCCCCGACCCACGTGCAGGACCTTGCACTTGGCCTTGTTGAATGTCATGAAGTTCACATGGGCCCACTTCTGAAGCTCATCCAGGTTCCTCTGGATAGCAACCTGTTTTTCAAATGTGTCGACTGCACCACGCAGCTTAGTGTTGTTGGCAAACTTGCTGAGGGGGCATTTGATCCCACTGTCCATGTTATTGATGAAGATATTAAACATTACTGGTCCCAGTGCAGACCCCTGAGTGACACCATTTGTCACCAATCTCCTTCTGGACTTTGAACCAGATTACCAGTTACCAACTCCTGACTTCAATAAGAGTTGTTTTGTTAGTTAAGAGCTCTCACGTCTCATTTCCAGGTACCCTGCTCTTAATTCTGCATTCCTGAACTTTCAGGTCAACTCCGTCTCCTTTTTGTTGCATTAATGCTGCAAACATGAAGTTTGCTCATCTTCAGCCTCTGCAGCTGCATGGTGCTCACCTATCCCTAGCAGAACCAAGTGCCCATCGCACCTCTGGCACACCTGAGCCACCAATGCTGCTCCTCAGGGCATGACTTCTGCTACACCATTGGTGCAGAGCTCCACTGCTCCACGGCCACCTTCAAGCCCATCAGCTCTGCATTCCTTGCTATGCCCAGAACTACAGCCACAGCTCTCATTCTTGCCCATGCCCTAAATTCTGCCATCCCCAAATACTGTTCCCCTGTCTCCCAGCCTATTAACCCTGCTCTCTCCTCTTTCTCGTTGGTCCTGTCTGTACATCACTCCTACTTGCAAACCTCCTATATCTATCTACTGCAGCTCCACCTCTCTTTCTTCCAAGGCTCCTTACCTCTCTTCGAGGCAGGTTGAAAGCCTCAGCAGGTTTATATCTTCCTTTTAGGCTGGCATCCTTTCATTCTCTCTCAGGAGCAGAGAGGTGCCAGAGCTCCCTGAGCAGCTGTTTTTCCTCCCAACCTCATGCCATGTCCTGTGCTTCTTACTGAAAAGCCACACTAAAATGTTGAAATCTGAAAGAAAGGATGCCGTCCTTATGGGATAAGCTGGTCTCAGCTGAAAAACCCTGTCATTTGTAATAAATTCTTGAGTTGGTAAATGCCACTTACTGCAAAAGAGGTGAATCAACAACATTCAGACTTTTTAGTGGTAAATTAAATTAAAATCCCAATATGTGGCTAATAGCAAGAATGGGATGTGAAAAACTACCTAAAGCAGGGCACAAACAAATTTAAGGTCCTTAAGGAGCTACAAGAAACTTCTAATTCTGAAGTTGGAATCGTTTTCATAGTCGCAGATACACAATGTATATGCACTGAGGACTGATAATCAGGACATAGACTTTGGTGGCACAAGACTTCAAAATGCATGACTAAAAATGACATATATTATGAAGGAGTCTGCATTAGTAGCATACATTCCTGCAGAAAATTCTTCCAGGAGATGACAGGACTTTAAAAAAGGTTTTAAACGGGACTGACACAATGCAATATACTAATTATTTGGCAGTGCATAATATCTTTATTTAGAACAATAAAGTATATGTATATAATGTAAATTCCAAATTTGAACTGGTATAAAAAAGGATCTGGGAAAACATCTATCTTTAAGAGGACACATATATACAGACACATCACATTTTATAAACTTTGTTGATTACCTTCAATCAGAATGTAACTATGCAAGACTGTGCTGACATTTACAGTGAAATAAATGAATTTGCCCATGATACAACCAGCAAACGTCTGTGTCTCTATCACTAAAGAGTCTGAAGCTTCTGCGTTCCATCAATTTGATAACATAATAGCAACATGCCACCATTACTGTAGATCTGCATTTAATAGACAGTTGAATCAGATTCCTGAACTGAAGAATGTTGGATAATTCTTAAATGAAAATCTAACTCAAAATATCTGTATTTTATATATACTGTTAATTTTTCATTTTAGTAGTTGTATTGTGTGTACTGAACAGTTTCAGCGTATTACAAAGAGAGAGTAACAGAGAAAACAGAGCTGGTGAAGATCAGAATCTAAAAAATGTGCAGGTGATACACATACTCATCCCATAATATAGCACATTTTAGAAGCTTACTTATAAAATGACCTTGTGATGAAATAAGTACCATTAACTTATTCAAGTAAACACACATCTAAAGTAGCACACTGCATTACTCACTATATCACTATCTGCTTTGTATTCTCACAAGGCCATTATTAATTGCATGCAAAGTTCAACTACTCCAAAGGAAACCTAGAAATGTTAGTTTCTCACAAAACCACAGATATCTGAAAATAAATAAATAAAAAAACCCGGTTGACTTTTATATGAAAAATACAACACACTTTTTTCCCCCAATTTCATTTTAAGAGAAAGGATGTTCATTTTCTAACTGTGTTAATGCATGGGCTCCATCTACCCAAAAAGAAGACTGAAAAAACGATCACTCTTCAGAAGTTAAATAGCTTATAACTGGATAAAACAGCAGTTAAAGGACTATTTCTGTCATCCCTCCTTCCACTGAAGAGTAGCTTATTCTATTTCCATTGATTTGTCTCACAAGTCAGCAGTCTTTCAAAATTTCATTACATCCAAAGTAAGGGCCTCCACAGTGGGTAGACAGATGGGGCACAGAAACTTTCAAATAATTTCACGATTACATTTGCAAGTGCATTGCCATCCACTGTGTCCCTGAATGTCTAGAAGTGTCCTTCTGCTCTGCAAAATGATCGAGAACACCCAATATTTTTTTCAGGTCTCTCAAAAAGAGGTGCAGAGAACAGGAAAACCATGAGCTCCAACAACAGTTCTGCTGCTTCATGTGTCACACTATTTTGGTGCATATTCAAAGATGTTTGTGATGCAAAACTGGAAGGTGCATATTCAAAATGTCTGTGATGTGAAATTGGAAGGTTTATACATGAATTTTCTTTGTGTTCTCATGTAGCCTTAAATTTGCCTTGCTCCATGGAAGAGATTAAAGTATCTGACATTATTTGGAAGTGACTTAGCTACTATTTTAAGATGTTACTCCTGGAAGGTGAACATTCTGCAGCAGTCTATCTGGGTTTAATGTATGTTTCAATTTACAGCTGATATTTTGTATAGTATTGAACAGTAGACTAAGGAGCCTAAAACATCACGCACTTTGAATATCAAAGTATAATTTGGGGCACACCGCTGTGAAACATTATCGTGTATTTGATTTTCTGGAAAAAATGCATTTAGGAAAACTAACATTCTTATGAACAAAGAATATTAATAAATACATGGGTTTTGTTTAACTGAATCTAAGAAAAATACTGTAAAATGTTAAATGCATAAGCTTGCTTTGAGAATGTATTGCATAGCAATATGAAGTATTTAAGGTTTTTGTAAAATGTGTAAGGATAATTGCTTCCATTTACTGTGGATACTTTTCCACTCTGTCGAAACCAATAAGCAGTTATTCTCAGCATTACCAACAAGGTGCAAATTTCCCATCAGTTAGGTCATGCTGACATTTCTTTCAGGGTAGCTCTTAAATAAGTTTGAAACACAAAATATCAGGTCTTTGTGAGTAAAGAACTACACAACGTCAAATGAGACTGAGCTGCAAATTGGGAATTCTGTTTGATTTTTGCAGAGCTAAAATTTGGAATGCACTTGCTTTTTAGAAGTGCTGAGCAACCTCAATTATTTCTTATCAAGTGGTGAGTGCTCCACCATCTTCTGAATAAAAATCAAGGTCTAATTCTCACACTAAGCTTCTTTCGAGCTAGTCTAAGAGAAGTTCCTCATGATGCGAAACCCAAAGCTCT
Organism: Psophia crepitans; assembly: GCA_013399095.1. Classification (NCBI taxonomy): domain Eukaryota; kingdom Metazoa; phylum Chordata; class Aves; order Gruiformes; family Psophiidae; genus Psophia; species Psophia crepitans. The sequence continues at coordinate 51,780 of VWZZ01000527.1, forward strand.
GTTAATTTTAGTGGAACTATGCTAATTTATACCAGTTGAGCAGGACTTGAGAACCCATTTTTGACACCCAGGAAGTGCAAAGAGGCCTCAATATAAATAAAAAAGAATTCCACATGACCAAATTCTTGTATCGGTGAATTCACGAGAAGTTTCAACATTGATCTCAGTAGAGTTAAAATTCCATGCAGAGTGGTTGCATGCACACATAGGCTCTGTCATCAAACATAGTAAGGTTTTGAGGTTTTTTCTTTTGGTATGATCAGTTTTACCAATAATACACACACACACACACACACACGTATATATTATATGTATGTCTCATTCTTTTTATGTATGGTTCTCAGAAAATTCAGCAGATAATTAAAATTTATACAAGTATTCTTTAAAAATTAAGTAAAGAGAACTTCAACTTTATGCAAAGCATTAAAAGGGTGTTGGGGTTTTTTGTTTGTTTGTGTGGGTTTTTTTAAGTTTTCAAGTTACTCAAACTAAAATTCTTGCTGACCTCGTCAGTTTGTCATCTGAAGTGACACCTTTACCTTCTGAATTAAAAACGGATAAATAATTCATACCCATTCTCTGGAAAGAGCCAAGATGAAAAGATGCACAACTACACTTGTAACTTTTACCATGGTTTTTTTAGGATTTACTTGAAAATGCATGTCTATACATCAGTCCTGTACAGATTCCATGGATGCTATAACAGCAATAGATGCAGAAGACAAGTGGGAAACAAAGCCTTTTTCTTTTGTTTCGAGAGAATCAACTTTAAGAGTGGAGAATGCCAGGATATTAAAGCTTACTAATCACTTAAAACACAATGCAAACGTTAATTACAGCTGATGTAAGTAAAAGCTAAATACACTCTCAGTATCGTTCAGATTTTCTATGCTATACATTTAAAGACAAGGTATCAATGGCATGCATGTTCAGCATTTCATGGGTTTGCCTTTATTCTGATATTTGAACGCAATTCAGACTCTTTACTTTCCCTTCTCTTGGCATGGCTGGAAATTTCACCAGTGTTCACACACCCAGCAGTTACTCTTAACGCTTCAAAGCTCTGTGAGGTACATTCACCTCTTGTATACTTTGTCTTCATCCAGTATTTGCTTCTCCTGAACAGAGACCACCAATGCTGATGAATTCTTGAGGCTTTCTGGGGTGGGCAACCAGCCACCTGGCACCCGACAGAGACCACATGTTGCTGCACACACGACCTTTGCCAGGCATAAACACAGTTCCTTATAAGTAAAAGGCTAGAACACGGGTCCATGGCATGACTTTGCATTCAAATTTTATATACAATATCGAAGAGTATGTTATCTGTATCCATTTCTGCATTTTCTGTCAGTTCAGAGAACTCCATCTGAAGACACCAAGGTAAGGTAGAGGACACAGAACTTAAATTAAGGATGCAAAGGTATTTATGACTTTCAACGATTACACATAGTTGGAGGCATTTGAAAGATGCTTTTTGTTTGGGGCACGTACTTTGTTTGCCAGAGTCATCTGCAAGTATTAACGCAATTAAAAATCCCCAAATGCCACACAAGGTAGATATTCACATAAGATACAGTCCTGCTAAGTGCACACTCTTCTTGTCGTTGTTCAACTCAGTGTTGGTTTCACAGTAATGAACACAAATTGTCCTCATTTCTATATCATGTGTATGGAGTCATGGGCAGCAACAACAGATGCAGACTCAGTCTGTCACTCCAGAAGGAATACCAATGTGCTTAAAGCTGCTTCATTTATGAAGCGAACATGGAACTGTTACCTGCCTGAAGAGAAAAACAGAAATCATAATTTTACTCATTAACTTTCCTCTCTGTATTACTAAACAGTAGAGCTCTTCACAGACATAGAACATAGACATTTATTCTTATAATTTTGGAAATAGATGAATTCAACAACACTTGCATAGACATTCCTTTATTCTGATAGAAAAATTATTGCTGTAAGATGTACTTTCCTGGTTCAAGAACACGTTTGCCTGTAAAAGCTCATTGATGTCACCTATAGTGATGAAACAACTCTCATGGTTTTACAGAACTGTTATGTTTGTCCATTTTGGTATCTGGCAATCTCTGGCAGCAAACCTCCCTTTGAAGTCATCTGAATGAGCCAATACCAAACTGAGTTTACATCTTTGGAAAAATCAAAGGACTTGTCCAACGCAGTGGTGATTTCCCTTCTCGGTGAGCAGATATTAGAACAAACCAGTGAAGGAGAATGGAAATCTTTCAAGTTGTAGCTACCTTGATCAGAACGAACTCTCTGGAATACACCTGACAGTGACTGCTACAGGATGAACTGCAAAACCTGGATTCCCTGTTAAACTGTTATGTTGCTCTTTCCACTGATGATATAAAATGAAGCATTCAGTGCTGTGTGTATCTTCCAGACACTTGCCAGAGATGCCGTGTGTTACAGATTCACAGATTGGTAGGGGTTGGAAAGGAGCTCTGGAGATCATCTAATCTAACCCTCCTGCTAAAGAAGGATCACCTAGAGCAGGTTGCACAGGATTGCATCCAGGCAGGCTTTGAATATCTCCAGAGAAGGAGACTCCACAACCTCCCTGGGCAGCCTGTGCCAGTGCTCTGTCACCCTCACAGTAAAGAAGTTTTTTCTCATACGGAGATGGAACTTCCTGTGACCCAGTTTGTGCCCATTGCCCCTCGTCCTGTCACTGGGCACCACTGAGAAGAGTCTGGCCCCTTCTTCTAGACACCCACCCTTTAGATATTTAAAAGCATTGATGAGATCCCCTCTCAGTCTTCTCTTCCCCAGGCTAAGCAGACCCAGCTCTCTCAGCCTTTCCTCATACGAGAGATGCTCCAGCCCCCTAATCATCCTGGTAGCCCTCTGCTGGACTCTCTCCAGTATTTCCCTGTCTGTCTTCAACTGGGGAGCCCAGAACTGGACACAGTACTCCAGATGTGGCCTTACCAGGGCAGAGTAGAGGGGGAGGATAACCTCCCTAGACTTGCTGGCCACACTTTTCTTGATGCACCCCAGGATTTCTTGGCCACGAGGTCACACTGCTGGGTCATGGAGAGCTTGTCATTGACCAGGAGTCCCACGTTCTTCTCCACAGTGCTGCTTCCCAGCAGGTTAACCCCTAACCTATACTGGTGCCTGGGATTGTTTTTCCCTAGGTGTAGGACCCTACACTTGCCCTTACTGAAGTTCATAAGGTTCTTCTCTGCCCAGCTCTCTAGCCTGCCAAGATCTCACTGAATGACAGCGTAGGCTTCCGTTGTGTCAGCCACTCCTCACACTTTTGTATTATCAGAAAATTTGCTGAGGATACACTCTGTCCCCTTATCCAGGTCATTGATGAATATGCTGAATAAGACCAGACCAAGCACTGGTGGGCACACCACTCAATACAGGCCTCAGTTAAGTACGGTTAAGTATAGCACAAGTCCTGCAGTAAGAAGCCCCTTGCCAGAGATGTGCACCATTCTGTACAGGACAGCTCGGACTGAGAAAACTCACTCACCTTTGCTGCTCACTCTTACCTACCAAAGAAAGAATGATGTACCTGATAAGGTTGCAAAGACGGCAAACTGTGCTGGGTAAGCAAGAATTAATAGAGTCATAGAATCATAAAATCATAGAATAGTTTGGGTTGGAAGGGACCACAAGAATCATCTAGTTCCAACCCCCCTGCCATGGGCAGGGACACCCTCCACTAGACCAGGTTGCCCAAAGCCTCCATCCAACCTGGCCTTGAACACTTCCAGGGATGGGGCCTCCACAGCTTCTCTGGGCAGACTGTTCCAGTGCCTCACCAACCTCACAGGGAAGAATTTCTTCCTAATGTCCAAGCTCTACTTGGCCTTTTCTCCTACAGTCACCTGCTAGTTTAAGGGTTGTGTTTTTTAGGTCACACTGCTTTGAAACAGCTGTAGGACAACAGCTGAAGAATTCTCCATGTTGGCTCTCACACCAAGCAGGAGAAGCAGTAGCTGTCCTTCATTTTGGAATTCTGGCAGATTAAATTTTGTAACATTCAGGTTAAAAGTCAAATGCCTAAGTTAATGATAAAAGATTACCTACATTAGCTAGTAAAGATCTTAGGCACAAACAATGCCTACTGATAAGAAGGGTTACTTTACTGTTTTCCCAAGATGGTCTCTAAATCACTTTGTATTTCAACAGCCAAAAGTTATTAACCCTAGGGTAAGACTCTCCAGTGTAACAACTTACCAGTACAAGAAACAGTAACAGTGTTGAGGGAGAAAAAGCAACAGCTACACATGTAGATGTTCCTTTTCTTTTTGCTGCAACATACTGGAAAAAAAAAAAAAAGAAGTTACTTTATTACAACAATGCTAGTGTTTCAAGGAAATAGAATGGAATCTATTATCAGTTACAGTAAAAGGAACCCAAAGTATTAGAATTTATAGTTGCTGTTAGGTATTCCTAGTTATAGGTGAATATTATAATTTTCTCTAGGAGGAGGGAGAAAAAAACATATGCCATATATTTACGAAGATGTCTGATGGCGAATGTGAGGCCACATCTGGAGTACTGTGTCCAGTTCTGGGCTCCCCAATTAAAGACAGACAGGGAAATACTGGAGAGAGTCCAGCGGAGGGCTACCAGGATGATGAGGGGGCTGGAGCATCTCTCGTATGAGGAAAGGCTGAGAGAGCTGGGTCTGCTTAGCCTGGGGAAGAGAAGACTGAGAGGGGATCTCATCAATGCTATTAAATATCTAAAGGGTGGATGTCTAGAAGAAGGGGCCAGACTCTTCTTAGTGGTGCCCAGGCCATCTCCTGCATTTAACTGATTGTTTCCTCTTTACTCTTTTCTTCCTGTGTTTTATATTTCCTGTGAAGTTAAAAGGAAGATGCGTGTTCCAATTCCAAGTTTTAATACCTGTGAGGATTAGGTGCAGGATGAGTTATTTGTAGCACATAATATATTTGGTGAATACACAGTCTTACATTCTATGCCCTGTACATGAGGAAAATTTGTTTTAAGAACGTAGAAGCTTCTAGAAAGTTTAAACACTGCAAACTTCAGCTCCTGTGACCAAGCCACTAGATCAGAACCTCACCTATTTCTGCCTTCAACAGTGGGAAGCACCAGGCATATCATACAGTCTGAGAAGCCTACAGGATAAGACATGTCCTTCTGTCATCTGCATTAGATCTTTCCCTTAATACCTCCTAGCTAAAATTTGACCAAACACCCTGCAATATGAGGTTAAATAACACTCTCAAAATTATTTAGCATGAACTATTCTAACTTAAAATATCCCTAAGTCTTTTTCTGAACTTCAGACTTTCTTTGCCCAAGTCATGTCCAAGCAACTTTGAATGTCTTCAACTGTTATTTCTAAGATCTATTTATACAGATTATTTTCTGCTTAAAAATCAGATACAGCAGTGTCTAAGTATGAATAGAGCCATGAATCATTTCAAGATGACCTGAGGAAGTTATTAGGATTTGAATGAGTTCTCATTAACTTTCCATGACCATTAAAGAAAAAAAAAAGAGAAGGAAAACATAGATGCTTATATACATATACCCTGGTGAATATAAAAAAGTGAAAGAACATAAAAATGTTAATGTAAAAAAATATTTAGAAGGATTTAGGAGCACAGCCAGTAAGACATTGTTTGCTATGTATTTACATCATATCAGCTTAGCTTTACACCACACAGCAAATAACAAAAGTCACTTTTTTTGTTGCTTCCCCTGTAGGTTTCAGCAACACTTTCTCATAGTGAGAGATAAAGTAAAGGCAATGTGCCCTTAATAAAATTTTGTATACAGGAATCTCCTCCATATCAATTTTTTATTTAAACTAGGACACACCCCAAGTACACAGTTTGCCTCTACAGCAAGACCTTGTGCTTGGGGTTTTTATGTTTGCCTTAGAGATAGAAAGAAACCTTCAGGAAGTAGGTCCCAAAGATAAACTTGCATTTCTAGATAACGTACACAAAGTGAAACAGCATACCTTATCTCATTTTCTTCTTGACTGTCACGACACTGTGTAGTTTCACCACTTTCTGGTCTGGATTTGGGATGTGTTTTCTAGGAAGAAAATGCATTAAATATAAATATTCTAAAGCTTCCTTTAACAACTCCCTAAATAATTGTTGTATGTTTCACTTTGCTTCAGATTTTCAATATCAGAGTCATCTTGGAAAATGTAGGCCAAATCGTGTATGCTAACATACATCTGCTACTATATTGTAGGCAGGGGCACAAGGGGCAAAAGCAAAAGAATCGTCTTCTCAAGATATAATAGAAGAACTGAGAAATCGAGGGAATCCCATGTTTTTAATTTCCAATTAGAACTATCATGCTGATAAGATAGGATTTGCACTTTGGTGGTGGAATTCAAGAATTTGACAACATATTTACATTTGCATGTCACACAGTTCAGTGAAGATCAAAAGACATGTCTCTTGCTTTCAAATGCAGAACGGCTCTGTACTTTCTGCCTCCCCATAGCTACGAAATATAGTATCACTATGTAAACAATTAAATGCAATATTTCTTACCTTCCAGTATATGGCTCCCAAAATAAAGCCAATAAGAAGAGAGAGCAATGATGTCAGTGCTATGCTGATCCCTTGCAGGCTGGAGTTGCTAATGAAGCCAAGTGCCTCTTCTGTAATTAAAGATGTTCTTGTTAGTGAAGACAGATTTATAGCAGAAAGCTATCTATAGGGCAAGAGCACTTTTATGCACCACCTACATAATAGCACCTTGAACAGCAGAACAGATACTGCAAAGTGCTGTGTACATGACGGTTCAAAATACAAAATCTCACAGGATGCTCCTCCCATTTCTGAAACTATTGAATAGTTCCAATACTAATTCTCTTTTTGTCATTTGTAGAGCACTTTCTCTTTCCCGCATTTCAGAGTTTTGGGTTTACCAATTTTTAAAGGTATTTTGTAACACAAGGTAATTCTTTGGAAGAGAATTTATCTGTCATTTTGCACTTAAGTTCCGTAAGACACAACCCATTTATTGCAGGTAGACGCTTTGCTTTGCCACTAATGAACAACCACTGTGAAGCCTCTTGAGGGAGGTTAATTTATCAAAATAAGCCTGATTGATTTCACTTCTAGTTTCTGTCTGGAAAGGTCTCACTGACTTCAGTAAGATCAAGTCCTTGTGTCACGAAGTCTAGCTGTGTATTATTTTGTTGCTACCATTTCTTGATAGCTTTTTATATTTTATACAGAAGAGACTCAGTCCTAGTCTTTTATGTACCCAAGCAATTCCATTCCCCTCACGGGGAGCTGTGTGCATGCTGAGACTTAAAATGTGTGACTCCAGCCATTAATCAAGCGCAGGATGTGAAAAGTCCTACGAACTCACTCTGAGATCCTCCTTCTGAAGTGCAAAGTGAGCCTCAGGAGACTGCTAGTTTAGATACCATGCACCCAGTTTCAGTTTTTTTCAAGTTTCATGTCTGCAGCTTGAATGGTGGGTGCATGGTCAGATTACAGGAAAAGAACCAAACTGTAAGCACGGGAAAGGTGTAGGTGATAAGATGCAGAAATTAAAATGGATTCACAGCATTAGAAAGTTGTGTGCCTCAAGCAGACAGCAAATGTCTAAGCACATACGGTTTGATATACTGGGTCAAGCAATGTGCATTTAGTACATTATTAAACAGCCTCTAAGAAAACACTTTAGAAAAGAGCATTCTCATAATTTAACCACCAAGTAATTTTCAACTCTCTGAGATTTTCTCATAGACATTTTGCAATTTTTTACACAGATGTTCTTTTCATCTCTGAAATTCAGCTGTGTTTTCACAACAGACAGAATTCAAAAGTAAGAAAACAAAAAGCCTGTATCTTATACACTCATATATCTCTGCATCCCATACACTGTTTACAGACTCCAGGTTGTGACTACAGGGGCTTGAATTTTACTTACATCTGCTAGACTCGGCACACTAAAAAGAAACATCCCAGATTAGGCATAGCGGAGATTTTCTTGCAGAACTGACCTTTCAAGAAATCTGGAGAAACTCCAGTGGGGTAGGGCCAGCCTGAACATCTCAAAGAGAATTACTGTCATTACTTTACCTGAATTGTATTCTCAGCCTATTCTCAGAAGAAAATTCCTTGCTTTTGTGCTTCAATGAAGAAAAATGCTACACTGATTTGTCTAATACCATTAGTTGTTCTTCTCAGTGAGAGACCACTGAGTTATAAAACTGAATTATGTAAATCCTGTGCAAATGGTCATGATTTCTGGATTCTGCAAACTTTAGAAAAAAATAAAAAGTGAAATAACAATAATAATAAGAAAAGATTATGTTCATATAGAGCTTAATTTATTTGATAACCTGTGTTATTGTAGAGTGTATAACCTCAAAAATCCTCTGCCTACTCTGCAATGCTGGGTAGCATGTCACGACGAGCATACTGATTTTTACATTAACTTCTAAAGCAATGTTCTGTATGCAGGGCGATCAGTATTTGTCTAGCACCCTCATTTTTACCATTATTTTTCACACACTTTAGAGAGTCTTAGACAACAGAAAAGCTCCCTTTACAATGAGGTATCTAAAAGTGGAAAAATCTGATTTCTAAGAAGATATCTCCAATGCAGGTACTTCCTTCAGCATCTGTGGAAAACTGAAAGGAACTCATAATTAGGTTTCCATGTGGGGGCCTGCAACCCAGGGACAGAACCTAAATGAAGTTAAATTGTGACATCCTCCACAGCCTACCTTTTAAAAATGACAACAGATCTTTTTTTTCATAATGTGATAGTGTATGAATTAATTTGAAAGTTAAGTAACCCACAACTGCCTTAAAAGGCAAACAACAACAGATTATTTAGTTTCACTTTCAAGTCCAGAAAAAAGTCTCTTGAAAGATCTGATGAGAATTAAATGAGTCATGGCAGGTTTTTTCATTTATAGTAACATCTAAAACAGAACAGGTTGGAGAATTTTCAGTCTGGAGAACCTTCCAAGGACATGTGTCCTAATGAAGAAAAGAGAGATAAGGAAAGCCAATAAGATGTTATTTCTACCATAGGGACCTTTTCTTCTGTTAGACACTTTAGAGCTCTTGACAGAAAGATTTCCACTCCCAAGAGTCGTAAAGGCAGAGTGGGAGAAGAAATAGGAGGAACCAGGTGTATCAGTAACTTTGTGAAGTCCTCAAGCAACGCCAGAGGAACTACTGGCTTTGCAGTTAGTATGTTATTCACTTAATATAACCTCTATTGAGCAAGGTGCAAAAGGGGAGTGGAAGCAGGCCAGCACCTCTCGGAGCTCTCACTCTGCACCTTATGGAAAAAATACTTAGGAAGTGAGCTCATCTGATGTAGATTTATGTATAATCTTCATGGACATCAGGATATTAAGCTGTGAACAAAACATATTTACATTAAAAGCCACTCAGCTACACAATGAAGTTATTGAGCTGCTCTCCACTTTGAGCCATGTGTGTAGGTTTAACAAGTAATTATGGTTCAAAGCACGGGCTTGATTTTTTTGCTATATATGTGTCAAAGGAATTTTCAGTTTACCTCTGCTCAGCTCCAACACAATTACCACAAGATCTTATCTATAAAAATGCTGAGCAGCTCTCACCTGTTCATTAGGGTTTTCCATTAACTATAAAGTTGGAACAAAGGAATAAAGGCACAGAAGGCAACATCAATTGCATTAAGCCATGGGTGAACATTTTCAAATTGTTGTGCAATTACTGAATTAAACTGTGATATTCTTTGATTAATTATAGAAGTAGACCTTCTTCCTAAAGGCAGTTATAGAGATTTCTCTGTTTACATGTTCTTTGAACTGTTGAGCACTGAATAATAGAGCTAAATTATTGTGAGAAAATTATAAGCAAAAATGGAAGAAAACAACACTGACTTTTCATGAAAATATAAATAATAACATGGCACTAAACTGAGTGAGAGGTGTTAGTAACAGCCAGTAAATTCAAGCTTTAATCAGAGCCACATGATATTCATCTGATGGGAAAAAAAACAACTACTATTTATTGTTTGGTTCAATCACTGAAAGGCGAGATCAGGACTCCAGACTTCTTATTCTGACATTTCTGATATTGGCTTTTTACATAGGAACCATCTCATCTGATTTCTCTAGACTATGCATGGCATAATGATCCAAAAAAATATCAATGAGACTGGGACTTATAAAGTTAATTGGAATTTAAATTGGACTACAGTCATGTAACACAAATAGAAGAAAACAAACCAGCATAAATATATTGGGGGCAGGGGTGTCTAGAGAACTTTATGGGGGAAAAGACGGAATGGGAACATGCCACAGATCTACATTCAACATTACAAGGGTGAAAGCAGCACAACTGCCCTTCAAAAAAATTAGAACGCGATAATTGTCCCATTTTACACTTAGTCGGGGTAATACTTTTGATGTAGATATAGTCAAGATTCTATATTCTATTATAGTAGTTTCATTTTATTGTTGTGTAATAACAATGAAGTCATGAAATATGACTCTACAAATGTGGCAACAACATGAAAAATATAATTTAGCTAATGTATATTATATACAATTTCTATGATAATTATTTCACAAATCATTTTATTAGACAATGTACTTCAGGTTTGTCTAAGCTGAATTTAGAATTAAGAGCAATTCAAATCACCTGACTACACAGACTTCATTAATAGATTCAAAATTTATTATTAATCTGGAGGGGTTCTTTTGCAAACAGTGAATGCTTCTAAATGGTCTAGAAACCATTAATTTTTAATAACTTAGTTTAAAACTGTTTAAAATTAAATAGGATCATTTAAAAAAATGCAGTAGTTTGTGTCTGAAGATGCTTTTTTCAGGTTTCTCCTCTTCTCCAATGTTTTCCTTTTTGAAACTTGAATCTACTGGTACTGTTCTGAGAATAGTACTGAAGCCTGCAGACAGGGTTCCACATGCTGGGGAGCATTCACATGGGAATTAATAAGGTTTATTCATTGTTGTTCCTTCCAAGAAGGTAGGACAAAGTAAAAAAGAAAACTTACTCAGCAAAAAAGTTGAGACAAAACTAAAATCAATACTGAAGACTATTTTCAGGGAGTAAGACAGAGGTGCCAATAAAGATGCCATAGATTCCTGCCTGTAAAAACCTCCAAACAAATAACTGCAGTGTAACCAGTCAGCATCCAATGTCCAAGTTAATGTAATTTAATCTGATTATGAGTTCAAACTGTCTGCAGACCCAGACATGCAGTCCTCATGTCATTTCTAGATAAGGCTGTTAAGTGATATCCAATTTTCCAATAAATTGCTTAAGAGAATGATAATCAGTTAAAACACACCTGTACAGCATATGGCTGGCCAAGCAATTTCTTTGACTTACTGCATTATTTTAATTAGGCTTTTTTCCTACTTGATTATCAGTTCCAGTTATAAAACAAGATTAATAAACCTGTTTCTGTACTCCCCTCCACAGTACAGACACAGGTGCCGCACTCCGCTGCGGTGCCCAGCATCCCTCCTGTTACTGTACTGGGTCAAACTCCTTTCATCTGAACTACTCCTGCAATCTATCTGTCTTTCTTTTTGGCTCCATATCCATTCCCATGGCTTCAGGCTGCAGCTGAATATTCTTCCTCTAGCAGCGACAGCAAAAACTATCACATGTTCAGACCTGTGAGAAACAGGTATGTGCTCTTTAGCCCCCCTCTTGATGCCTCAAATTGGCCCAGGGCTCATCAGGTTATTTGCAGGCAGCTCTGTGACCTCTTGGCAAGGAATTTATGGCAGCGAGATTTCTCTTTTCCAGAGTGGCAGGCTGACAGCCAGGAGTCAAAGGTAGTTTTTGTTCCAACTTTCTACTCAGAGGATTCTGGGCAATGATGACTTAAGACCTTCTCTTAATTAGATAACAATCAGGAAAGGCTTCAAATCTGACAGCCGCTGTGAGCCAGCTAAGAGGTAGCACGCATGATCATAAAACTCCAGAGAAAACTAGATGACACATTTTCAAAAGATGGAGCAAAAGAAGAAACTCAGTCTTAGTAGTATCTGTTCCACTGCCAGGAACTACTGTCAGGCCCAAGAGGGTATATCAGGCTGCCACCTTGCCCATGTTTTTTTAGGCACGAGGAGTACCAGCCACACACTTCAACATCCCACATTTAGATAACATAGATGCTTGTGAAGCGAAAAGGGGAAAGTGTAAAAGAGATACATGCTGAGGGTGCACAAGAGGTTGGAAGGGGACACAGCCAGGACAGCTGACCCCAACTGACCAAAGGGATATTCCGTACCATGTGACATCATGCTCAGCATAAAAAGCTGGAAGAAGAGGAAGGAAGGGGGAGGGGGGACACATGACAATGTTTGGAGTGATGGCGTTTGTCTTCCCAGGTCACCATTACACGTGACGGAGCCCTGCTGTCCTGGGGATGGCTGAACCCCTGCCTGCCCACCGGAAGTGGTGAATGAATTCCTTGTTTTGCTTTGCTTGTGTGTGTGGGTTTTGCTTTACTTATTAAACTGTCTTTATCTCAATCCATGAGTTTTCTCACTTCCACTCTTCTGATTCTCTCCCCTGTCCTACCATGGGGGGAGTGAGTGAGCGGCTGCGTGGTGCTCAGCTGCTGGCTGTGGTTAAACCATGACACATCCTGATGTGTCCAGGAAACAGAAGCAAGGGAAACAACAACATGGTTAAGTTTTAATCACCATTTCAGAAACCTTTAAGGAAAATCCCTTTTGTTTTGTTGACATGGAAAGCTCCAGACAGTATTCACCTTGTTGTACATGACGGCACTAAAAGCCCCTGAAACTACGTTGTTTCTGTCCACCTCAGATTCCTATACTGTTTCCAACCTTGTAACGGATGACGTTGAGGCTCTTAAGGCAACAATTTTGAGTTCTCTTATCTGTCAGTGACCAGGCATGTAATACACTGACAACGACAGATAAGAAACATGGAGGTGGCCATGCCAGAGAGGATTACAATCTGCCAAAAGTGTAGTGACTTTGTCCTTGACCTCAACTGAAAGCACGCTGACTGTGGAGCTGGCCCTACCATGACTAGAGCAAGCAAAAATGGGGACTGTCTTCAGGTTTTGTGTCAAGCTTGGGATTGACAGTACTCTCAAAATGCAATGTACAGGCAACCTCTTTGTCCATGTGAATAGCCTGGGCCCGATTTAGGACAGCTATTCTATTTATTTGGAGAAACCTTCTTTTCTGAGACTTAAAATGAGGTGTTTGGGATAGCCAAGTTTGCTGAGGCCATATGACTAGTGAGACCTCATGACAGCCAAAACGAAGAGACCTGCCCTCTCCAAGTTGTAGAGAGCTGTCACATCACTGTAACTTGATAACATCTTTAAATTTTGATGAGATAAGTTCATTGCATTTTGGTATGACAGCTGAGAAACACATGGTACACCATCAGGCACAAGTAACTTCCCATTAATTTGCACAATTAATGACATTCTTTTCCCCTGAGATCTCATAACAACCAGCTACCAGAACAAAATGAAGACACATATATTAATTCAATCACTTGTACTTACTGTTACTGCTAGTGTTACTGCCAATGCTGTCATTCCTAAGGGAGCTGGCAGCAACAGGAGGAAACAAAAATGTTTTTGTGACAGCGACTCTGGAATCTAAATAGAAAATGAGTGTGTCAGCATTATGTAACTTAAAATACAGTTCCCTCTACAGAAGATGATGGGCTATAGGGCTACTCTGATGTGGCTATAGGGCTGTGTTAAAAATCTGGCTACAGGGCTGTTTATAAAATGGATTAAGCCAAAAAAGGCAGTCTTATTAAGAGGCAGACATGTCTACACACTGAGCTGCTGCTGAATAGCTATTCCGGAAAAGCAATTGCTGGAAACAAGCTCTTAGATATGGCACTGATCTACTTACTACTGGTGTGACTGTGCAACTGAATACCTTGCCCTAATTAAAAAGCTAATACCTGTCACTAGAGAGAGTAAAAGAAAAGAGAATACAAAATCTCCATTTACTGAGAGGGTGAGAATGAACTGCAGGAGCCTGGCTTGAGCTTGTTAAAATTTTTAAATGAAGTAAACATGGCCCTTTTCAAGAGGAGTGGGATGAATATGGAGGTGACTTGAGGCTGCTGCAATTTGCAGCCTGTCCCAGCTCCCTGTCCTTTCAGGATTGCAATCTTAGGATCCTTTACTGCCTAATAAAAATTAAATGGAGAATTAATAGAAGATAAGAGGAAGAATGATGTAAAAAGGTGATCCAGGATATATTTGGGATGAAAAGAAACAGAGCATTGTGAGGTTATTTGGATTACATTAAGGAATGATTCCACTAGGAACGATGGCAACAGTTTTACTGCCAAATAGAATTCAACTTAAAACAGAAATACAAGTTCCTGTGTTGGTAGTAATTTTCACTGGCAGTAAAACGGAGACATAGAGATAGAGCATCAAATCCTTAGCATCTCTGAAATCAAAGGAAAACCACCCATTTATATCTAGTTAGATTCTGTACCCCAAAATGAGAGCCATCTTACCATTCTCTGGTGTTTCTACTGTTGAAGGCAGAATGCAGTCATTATTATCCAACGTGTCTGCAAACTTCCTGTAGACTTCAATGGTACTATTAAAGAGACTAAAAAATTCCTTAGGAACGAAGTGACCTTCTTTATAAAGGTGACCATTTTCTTTTACAACATCCTACGGTAAAATATAGAATTCAGCTTGAAAGAAGGTCAAGAGAGATGCTCATTTCAGCACCCCAACAGATTATAAAAATATCCAAAGACAACACAAAATGGTCTAAATTTTTAACCTGCAGAAGATCAGATTTGCTGTATATAATCTTCATAAATCGTACAAGTTCTCTGATCTGAGGATTTCAAATTAGTTTTGCAAACAGAAATAAATAATTAATCCAGTGTTGTAAAACTGCCAATGAACGAAAGACAGTCTCCCATCCTATGCTGAAAATGAAGAGACTTTTTTCTTTTTTTTTTTTAATTTCCCTCATTAAAAAAAAATACCCTGATTCCACATTACTTTGCAATGTTACACATGATTCTTTTAATCTGAACACAGGAACACAACGCAATCATAGCTAGTGTCGTAAGAGTACAGGGAAGAGAATACAATAGCTGGGATACACTCCTGCACAGAAGCAGGCTGAGGTCCCTGATAATGTACCTAAAAATAAGAGCAGGACTATAAACAAGGAAGCCCAATCACTCTGTGGTCTAACAGACAAGTGTGTTATGCCAGACTAAACAACAAGATTGAGGTTCATGTTGAGATCATTGATGGTTATCTTCTTTTTTTCTTTTTACTAGACTTTGGCTTTCACAACGACTGTTTGTTATGGCAACACATTGAATTTGGCCTGGGGTTACTCTGTACTCCTAAGGAGGACAGTGGTAAGAGCATGGGTTAAATATGTACGACAGAAAACTTCCTAGTTTTGTCTCTAAAATTATTTTTTGTTTAATGCTGAAAGTAGTAGACCTACAATCATTCTTCTCTGAGGAAATCAATAGCTAGTTGTTTCTCTGAATTACAGGATATTTACTTCTTCACTCTATAAAATAAAATTTCACTTCCCCAACCACATTCCAGCTGAGTGCTTTGACTCATTGGGACAAAAATAGGAAGGGAAAAAAAAAAAAAAAAGAGATACATTGAAGATTGGACTGAATTCAGTTTGAAATAGAAAGGTAGAGAATGTCTAAATAGTCTCAGGAATATAAAGCCAATATGTGACAAGGTTACAAAGTTATGTCACTCTAAAGGAGATTGAGTACTTTAGTCCATTTGATTCATTCTGGATGTTAAAAAGATGCAATTACAACAGCAAAGGACTTGACAAAAATAAACCTATATGGAAGATGAAACTCTTGCCCTAAAGATGACGATGGATTTTGGCCATTTTGTTCAGTGGGACTAAACCATTGACTACGGAACTTACTTTTTATTACTGATAGACTGGTTAGAGCTGGTTAAGGGATTATAAAGTTAATTTTCCTCCCTCGTTTCCACCCAAGAGAACCAGATGTCTCTTGAGAGAGAGTCCTGTAACCCTTCCAGTTGTTGTTGACATCCAGAAACATATGGAAATGGGCTGATATCCTCTAGCCTTTGCTGTGTCTTTGTATAAAAAAGTTCATTTAACCATGGTGAAGCTTTCAGAGCCTCACACACTGTGATATGTATTAACAGTATATTAATAGCTTCAACTACATAATCTTTAAATTTACATTAGAATGACTAGCAAAATGAGTAATTTAAGCTGGATGCACAAGGAAGATTTCTGCCTGTTTCAAGCAGACCAGAACGAATTAATGATGTTAAGGATGACAGTCACATTTTTGACTACTTAATAAACGTATACAAGTCATTGTATATACTGTAACTCCTTGTAAGCCATTTTCCTTTGAAACAGAAGGTAATGACTAGCCAACATTAGCACAGTGTACTCAGTGCATTTCTAAAAGATTTCATATGTACAGGAATAGAAAGGAGAACAAATCTAATGAAGCTTTGGACATTTTTAATCTATTACCGAATACTGTGCAACAGATAAAAAAATAAATAAAATAAAATAAATTCAATAAAATAAAAATAAATATTCAAATAGAAATATCCAGCATAAAAGTAGAAACTCTGTATTAGATTACCTTATTTTTGTCAAAAGTTAGACATGCCATAAGATCATTAATTATCCTTGTGAGATTATTGATGATTGAATAGTTGCTTAAAACATCAGACATATCTGAAATATCTGAAAACTTTTGGAGAAGATAATGTAGACTCTTTGAAAATTCAGGCACCATCAAATGCAACCAACAGTGATTAGGCTGTCAGGGGATAAAAAGAGAAACAGAGAGGTAGATTAAATATCAAACTTTTGCAAAAACTGGTTAAGCAACTCAATGGACAAAAGTAGATTAGACTGTCCTTTCCAATTTAAATTATCTTGAAAGTCTAAATTAAAATTTGTCTTATTTAGTGTGGCCAACTTTCTCTTCAGTCCTTTTGGTAAAATTTCTATTCTCATTGATACTGACATATTTATGGTTGTCTGTTAAGCGCCATCCCTTCATTAAATTCTTAATGAATGCTAAGCATAAGTCTGTTGAGAATTTGAGCCTTGGGACATACTACTATGAACCCTCTTCCATGCTTTCATTAACCTATTTTTTTTTAAGTAACTACTGCTTTAACAATTTCCTCCAGACTTTCTTTAAACCAATCTCAGTTTTCATTTTATTATTGTTACCCTACATGACTCTATTAACTCCAAAGGTCCTTGATTTACATCTCTTCTGAGGAAGGCTTCTGTAAATGTCTTGCATGAAATCCATGCATGCTTTTATCCACCTTTAAACTAGTTAGCTCAGTTAACTCCTCCTCTCCAGCTTTTTCACTAAATGCCATTCCTGAAAACAGTTTCTAGATCTAAAATACTTTTTTTTTTTTTTCCTGGGATTTTGCCAACAAAAGGGTTGTGCACATCCTGTCATGCTATCTGCCACATCTGCGCCACTGGAATAGAATTAAAATCCTTTCACTGACACCTACACAATTAGTTTGCAGACAAAGTTTGTACAGCTGTTCATGTGATTGAAACCTGGTCATTCATCTTGCTGCCTTATAGGGAGTCATTAACTTCTTTTACTTAGATTTACATAACAGTAGTCAAGTAAATAAAAAAGCCACTCAGCCCAGAAAAAACCCTAATTCAGTATGGTCAGCAAAAATACAGGAAATGCACTAGTCGCACTACAAGATATACCTGGAAATCCCTTTCCAATAAATGCTGCCTTTTTAACAGTAAATCTTAAGGGAATTTATTCCATATGTGAAGCTATTTTTTCAATGGCTGAAAATGTCTCAGGATCATTAAAGCCTGTCAGTTATGAAGATCTTGGACCAGCAACCACTAAGTACTTTCAGTTTCACTAAACCAGTTTCCAATTGTTGCCAGCGGATGGGCAGCATCCACTGAATCCACCCACTCCCCCTTCTGCAGTGATGTATGGTGATGTATCAGCTTCTAGATCTTAATCTCGTTTTACTCAATTTCTGCAATAAAACTGCATAAAGATACTTTATTAGAAAAAAATGTATCCACTACTATCAATATCACCACTTGGTGACAATTCTGCCTTGATGTGTTGATGTTATGTACAAGGAAAAGCACACTTCACACTTTGGAAGACTAACCAGACTACTAGGCTTCCAGGCTCAGAGAACTGAATGTAAATACATTGTTCAGCTCCACCTGACTTTTTACTTTTGTGTACAACTCTCTCACACACTGATAACAAATGGCAAGTCAGTGTTATTACCTTCTGTAATTATCTCAACAATTTTAAAAATTAGAATGAAACAAAATGTCAAATGGATGGCATTTGGCTTGATTTTCCTGTGCTCCGAGCACGAGAACAGGAGAGAAGAGGCAGAAGCAAATAAGAGAAGCTTGTTGAAACGTACTCCATTCAAGCAGCGTGCGTTGTGCCATGTTGCATTGCCCTCATGAGACAGACAAAAGGCATTTTCCGCTGCTGAGTCTGCTGGACTCAGAACTTCTGTGGTTCCGGGAACTGCAAACCTGGAAAGCCTTTTCCTCTGAGATTGCGTGGGTGTGCACTCTCCTCTGGCAGGGACTAGCAAAAGCTTGCCGCTTCTCCTAGTGAGCATTTGGCAATTCCAGCAGGGAATCTATTTTGTTGCTCCTGAGGTTTAGCGTGTGCGTGAGAGTCTCCTCTGACTGAACCGTTCTGACCTACAAAGCTGTGTTTCATGAGAGCTTCAAGTTTTCTTTTCAGTAATATCAAGCTGTGCAAGCGCTTGCTATCTCAATACCTACTGAACACAGGGATGAAACTGTTGAAATTGAGAAATGTGATGTTGTTTGCAAGGAGAAATGGAGGTTTAACTCTGCTTTTGTTTGTGTAAACATTGACCAAGATTTACATCTTAGAGCAACTGCAAACCTCATCTCCCTTGTACTTCCAGGTACGCCTCATTTAGCTTTTTCTTTCTACATGTACCCAAAACTTTCAAGTTTATCTCCTCTTCTGAGTTCAGCCCCTGCTGCTGTCATCTTTGCCTTTTAACCTTCAGGTTAGACTAAACAGTTCACTCTACGTGAGACTACTTTTAAAGCCACTCGGATGCCTTGAGCTAGTGCATAATGCAACAACCCTTCTGCTTAATGGATCGGGTCAGTCTCTTCCTGTTACATGCACTACACTAGCTTCCCATCTGCCTTCCCACCTTTAGTCATCTCCATTTGAGACTTGCTGCCTTGGATACATTTCCCACCTTATGCACGCAACTGAAGACTGAAATCTGTTGAAAAAAAATTGTAGAGCACAGTTTCAATCCTCACAGGGGTGAACAAAGGGCGTTCGCCCTTATGCAAAGCCGTGGGTTTCCCAGCTTGCAGGGGCCTTGAAGAACCCAAACCAAAACCTGCTTATTCAGCCAGCCCTTGCTGTGGTATGCAACCTGAAATCCCCAGAGAGGAATCTGGCAAAGTGGGATGTGACTATGGCTGAATACTTCTTCCTGCAAAGGCACGTGGCCAAGAGCTGCACCTTCCATCACCACAACTGAAAGTGGTGTACAAGCAAAGGGAATATTGAATTCCCTGCTCTGAACTTCTCTTCCTATTTATTTCTTGGCTGCTTGTCATAAATATAAACTGAGTCCAAGTTTCTGGATGTGATGCAGCAAGATGACATGGCATTTAAACTACAGAAAAGAAACCGCATACTGGTAGCCAAAACTGAATCACAGAGCAAGGTAAGAGTTAAGCGGTGAGAACAACCAGAAGTCACAGCAGAAGCAGGCTCCCTGGTCTTCTTCATCCGCAGTGCCAACCTCCCCAGGAATGTGGCGGAGGGAACGGCCTCGATCCAGCCTGGCTCTCACCCATCAGCTGTCATAGAGGTTGGGGAGGAGCGCTTGGGCTATGGCCGTCCTCCACAGATGTGCATCTCATCACATCAGGCACCAAAATCACTGAATTTCAGAAAGCACCACAGACAGTCTTACTTTGTTTTTCTCTGGATATTGGCTGTTTTCAGAAATGGAAATTATTAGTTTTAATTATATTATATAAAATCTAGTACCCAACATCCATAGCATTTGTTCTGCAGAAATTTTCTGTCTAAGGAAACAAGTTTAAACTGGATTTTCTAAAGTACTCTAAGTTTTAGTAAAAGCCTCGAGCTTTCAACAAAACTTGTAAGAACACTGCCAGATCTGCCATAATACCTCGTAACCTCACAGCTCATGGCCCTTCAGTATCCCACAGCCTTCTTTATCTCCAGCCACCTTCTTAATTTGTGTTATTCAGGACTGAGAGATTGTTGCTTCTGGAATCATTCTCCAATATCAGTAGGTAATATTGCTAGATTTGCCATAATGTTGTAGGGTAGGATGTGCTTTTATATGTGTATCACACAAGTTGGATATTCATAATGAAAACTTTGTACAGGCACAAACACAGCATCATAGATCTACCAGATGATTCTCAGCTACTGATGTATGTGCACAATGACTCAATCTTAAGACAGGCACAATATTGTTCAGTTTAACTGACAAACTAGGTTTTTTCTTACTTTTTTTCCTTTCCTTAAAAAAATGCTGTATAGCATTCAGTATACTATCTACTTACACCTTTTTTCCTTCTCTCCTTTTTCTTGCAGTGTATGCAACAACCATTAAAGCATTATTCTGAAAGTATATTTTTTAAAAATCAAGGAAAAAGATTGAAAATATTTAATAGAATAAGATAATATGACCAAGTTTTTAATACAAAATGTTATAAAATTTTAAAGAAAGCAGATGATGCTTAATTGAAAGTATCACTGTGGGATTGCATAGAAAGAATAATACAAAGCATGTTTGAATGAAATAATGGTTTGTTTAGTTACTGACACTACCATTTGCTGAACTTAGTGTTCTCTTCATTGGCTACTCAGTATTTGTTGTGCTTCAATGGCATTTCCACTGGCTTAAACAAGAAAGACATTCTACAGTAAATTCCAAAGTACATTTAGAAAGAAAACACCTTTTTAAGGAAGCAACAAGTTTCAACTGGCATGATGAGACAAAATGTTAAAAAAATTAATATGAAGAAACATTTTTCTAAGATTCCTGTAATTAAAATGGGTTTAAGTGACTGCAGGAATCTCTCTACATTTCTTTTAAATGAATACTTGTGAAGCATATGAAAAGTGAAATAACCATTATTTAACTATAGCTTACTAAGCCATAGGACTAGGTATAAAACATTACAGCCACCACTGGTTCTAGTGGGCTGTTTTATTGGGATTAACTTGAAGTGGTTGTACATACCAGACTATCCATCTTCGGGACATATTTGAGGGATATCACATAATCACTTGGGAGATTTCCAACCTACAATAAACAGATTATAAAAATGTTATTACGGACTACACAAAGTAAGACTTAATTTCCATCACTGAATTCAACAAAATCTATCAAATATTCAACAGAAATTTTCAGTAACCTACGAGCTTACATACTCAGGTTCCTCTGGAATGGCTACTGACTCTTATTTGCTCACAATTGAAGCATCTTTCCACAACTCTGTAACATTCCCAGATCCGTCTGATCATGTTCAATGTTACCACTTCCCAGCAGTATTAAAGTCAGTAACGTGGTGAGGAAAAGTGACCTGAGGTTATGCATTACTGCAGAAACTCCACTGCATTTTCATCTTTCCATGGCATGTCTCGAAGCGTTTATGCGACAATTTGTATGTAACCCCAACCACTCCAAACAGCCGAGGACCCAGTAGTCTGTACGCCTTTTCCCTTCAAATAATTTCCAACTTCAGCAAACACTTGAACCTAACAAAATACTTGCCTATCTTGTGCTTAGTTATGTACCAGGACAGAAAAATACTTGAACACAACTTCAGCTTTGAAGCTGTGCCTCTTACTAATGATGAGCAATATAATTATATCACCCCAGTGTCCTGGGGCAAAGGAGAGCTTCCGCACGCATAAGCTGAGCGCAGCTCTGCAGATGTGGGTACAGGGCGTGCTGAAGCAAGGACAAGGAGTGGAAGAAGGTTTCTCACTGAATTATACAATGCAATTTCCCATAGATGGGGTCCAACACTACTGTGAGTTGTGGCTGATCATCTGGAGAATCTGTTGAATGGGGAGATGAAGAGGGAGACACTGCTGCCATCTCTTGAATTTTTTTTTTCAGAAGTTTTACCAATACTATGATGCTTAGTGATACAGCAAATCTATTTTCTTTTGTATCAGTGAAAGATTCAATTGATATTTCTCATCCTAGTTTGAAATTCATTTAGTCCAAAGACAATAGCACACACAAAACTCCTTCGGTGAACCAGAATCTACACTTTGTTCAGGAAAGCATTTCTCCTTCTTAGGGTTAAAGATCATTCTGTTATGGCTGCTGATGATTCTGCTGCTATAGCAACCAGCACAGGGATTTATTTTTTTTTTTCCTATAAAGTTTTTAGGTAATATTTGGTTGACACAACAGAATGTTTTATTTGTTAATTAAAGGTTTGTTTCAATTGAAAATTAAAATAGCAATTTCAAAATCACACAGTTCTAGAAAGGATCGAGGACAATATTTACGCACAATTAGTCACTAGTGAATTCCAAACATTTTTTATTTACAATGTGGGCTGAGCCACAATCCTTTCACCTACAGCTTTAAAAAACAAGTTTTATACAAATGATGCTTATAAATTCCTTTCTGTAGATCAATTTGCTTATGTCTTTTTATATCTATCCATTCCCAAAGCAGCAGTTGCAAAAGTGTCACTAAAATCCTGTGTATCTATTTCTATTTACCTGGCATTTTGGGGAGTTCATTCAAGATACTACAAATACTTAAAAATATTGCAATACATTTGTTCTTTCTTTAGAGCATCTAATTTATTCTAAATTCTCATCCACATTTTTTGTGTATTTTTCCTTCCTCTAAAAACATCGTGACATATAAATAGGTAATCCAGTTTCTTTTCCAACTTTCTTTGCGTGCCTAGAGAGCTAGGATTAGCGGCACTTCAAGCAGCAAAGATAGTAAAGATGCTACTGTATGTGCAAAGTTTCCCACACTCACTCTAGAGGGATTCAGTACTTAGCAATGTCAGCAAAAGCACCGTTCTTTAAGAAAGGTCACTGGAAGATTAAATTTGTTCCAAATCAATGAACACTACAAGAATTGATATGCATTATGTATACAATCTACTTTACTGGCATCAGAGCCTGTCAAGCACTTTTCATGCACAGTTAAAAATACGTAACTGCCCAAGAGCTCTTACAGCTTCTCAAACAAAGCCAGAGAATACAGCTCAGCCTCAGATATTTTTCTCCTTGACAGACTGTGAATCAGAAAAGATATTTTTGAATTTACTACTAAAAATGAAGATCGCTGGTGGGGAGGGTGTCAAAGACAAAATACATGCCCTGCCTTGAGATGAAACAACTTGTTAAAGTTTTATTGATTAAACTCCACATGCCAGATGCTCTGCTGATGGTAAATGATGGAGCTCAGTCAAAGTGAGGGAGCTATATTTGTGTCCCAGTTGGACTTCCCAACTCACACATAGAAAATAGGGTAGAGACCCTGATGTAAGAGTGAAGGATATGTTTGTACTGAATCTCTGCATTTTGTACCGTCTTGCTTTCCTGAAATGAATCTTGAAATTTTGTTGAAGACTAACCACCAAGACTATGATCCAAAACCCACCACTTGCTTTTCAACTGCTGAAATGATCCCGAAAGAAATGAAAGGATACTGCATACGTGCTCTGTGCAGGGTGCTCGACTGATGTGGCTCCCAACAAGGAGGCACATGAGGCAGAGGACGAGGGCTCTGAGCTGCCTGAGCAAAGGGGGATGGAAAGGGACTGTCCCTTGAAACTCCCAGAGTCCTGGAATGGCTTTTCTGGTTCCTGTATTCAGCAACTCAAGTATACTGACAAATTTTGGGGCCACAAAACTCCTGGTTGCATGACTTTCCTTGGTTTAGCAGTTTTGATGATTATAAAGAACATCAAGTGATAATCTTGGAAAGTAATGTATAGAACTAAAATAACCCTGCACTACAATTAAAATGCCATAAATAATTTCTCCAATTTAGCGGGTGTGTATGGTTGTAGAAATCCTATCAGGCTCTAAGAAGAGGTGAAGAACAAGGAATCTAGACCTATGTCTTTAACTCCATATAAAACTAACATTAAGTGCTATATTCCCGGTTGTAACAAAATCTCAAACTACGGAATGTAAGATTCCTTTTGACATACAGAGGTCTGAATATTTAATGCTGCACTGTTAACATTTCATAACCCAAATACACTTTTAAAATATGCTCATGGTCACATAGATGGGGAGATGAAAAAGGGATGCTGTAAAAGCAATTTGGGTTCCATAAAAACTACTCTTTCATCGCAACAGCAGAGCAGAAACAAGATGACCTATCTCTGCAGTCAAGTGCTTTGAAATGAGGGCTACTGCTCTTGGAAATTCTCTTTATTGTGACTGTTTTGAAAATTTTAAGGCGACAAGCATAGATATCGTGATTTTTTTTTTATACACAGATCAAAGATAAAGTAAGTCCTTAAAGTAAAAATTACCATTTACTGTCAGTGATTTCTTTTTTCACTTTGAGGCATATGATGGGGGAAATCATACTTTTGTTTTAGCTACCATTTCTACCTCCCATATCTCTCTTCCACATTCCCCTTTCCTATTCTTTAATGCCTCTGCAGCTCCCTTCTTTGTATCCTTGGCTTTTTTTTCCTGCAGGAGTTTCCACTTTCTGTCCATCATCTCTGCAATCTACTCTATCTCATCTGCTAATGAAGCAGTTAATAAAATCCTCATCATTTGGCTTAAGACAACATGCTAACAATTTCCGTTCACACTTCTTACAGCCATAGTGGCAGATTATTTGCAGGATAACAACACTGGATCATTTTTTATAACCCCTTCACTCAGGAGAGTTAGATCCATTTCAAAATAAACATCAAATGTTGCAGAGAGTGTAAAGTACACATTTACAGCAAAGATGCAATGTGAAGGCAAAATGTTTGAAACAGCATGTCTTGAACAACAAACCTGGTCAGTAAATGCTGACTATTATTTGGGCTTCCAATAATCAAAAGAAAAAAATTGGTTTAGAGAAGTAGATTATGGAAGAAGTAGATATTTTAATGGATGAAATCAAAATATGTGGGTAGATTCTATAAATCCTGCACAGTTCAGTGAAAATTCTACTTATAGGTAGGTTTGACATTTGTATTTAATAAACATATATACAACAGATTCCTAATTCTTATGCAAAACCAGAGTCACAAGTACAGTAAGGCAGCTTTCTGCTGACTTACTGTGCTGAAAAGAACAATGGGGACAGGCTTTATTGACAGGTGCTGCAATTACAGTTTCAGAATACGGAACATTTGTTCATCAAGTAATGTGTTTCCCTCCAGAGATCTTCATTAAAAGTAGAAGCAGGAGTGCATGCGATTAGTAATGCAAAATGAATACTCTCTAAATACTTTCATTCTCTATAGGTATGAAGTTATGTTCTTTTAAAGTTCTCATTATTAAAAAACAAATAAAAATGATTCTTCAATAGTTCTTTGCTTCTTAAAATAATTTTACTTAGGACATATTCTTCAAATGACAAAATTATACTTTAAAGATTTGAATAAATTTAATCTTACAGAATTTTTATATGAACAGATACCAGCCTAGTTTGATCTGAGGTTGATTAATGCTCAGAAACCTCATCACTATTGAATCTGCTCTTTCCTTCCGATTCGAGCTTCTAGTATGAATCTAGTATAATGCTAGTGAAAATCCAGATTAACACCACTGAAAACAAGTTAAACTATTTATTATTATCCTCAATTTATTACTCAACACAAAGTTGATTAGGCAAATGATCCACATTTTCAGGCACTGCACATTGTGTCTTATTTATTCTCCAATAGCTTAGGCTTAGTAGACATCCTTGGTCTACATTCACAGAAACACAGAAAGTGTTGACTGAGGCATGCTCTTCTCATATTCCTACAATTCCATACAGTTGAGCAGAACACAACTGCTGACATGCTCAGGGGTTTCCTACTAGTGAGTAGGGGGTTTACAGTGCTTGGAACAAAAAGTCCAGAACCAAATAAATGAAGACTAGGTTGTATCAAGCTACAAGCAGAAGAGTTTGGTAGGGAACTGTGGCACTGTTTTGCAAGCTGTAGGTGAACTGCAGTAGAGGTAGGGAAGAACAGAGTAAGAAAAAGGAAGAGGGACATGGATTCACGTTGCAAAGAATTTTAGCATGAGATGGGAAGAGGATGAGAGTCTGCCTGGAGTTCATCAAGGAGCATCCTTCCTGTGGCCACAAACAGTGTAACTGATACCATGGAGATAATGAGGAGAAGCTAGGACAAGAGGGCAAAACTCAGCATGTGTTAAGACATCACAGGCAGTGCTAATAGTGCCTTTGAAGACACAACCAAGAAGCTTGCTATTGATAATAAAAAAAGGAGGAACAGCTTGCAGGAAATAAATAGATGATACAGGGTCAGAGCAGCAAATTAGCAGACAGAAGGGCAAAATTACAGAAGTCGAAGCCAGAAAAAGACTTCAGTAGACTGGATTTTTATCCACCAAGAATTTGGAAGAAAAGTGAATTTGTATGGACAGAAAGCTACAGAAACATTTTTTCCTGTTATGACAGAAAAAAACAATGGAGGCTTTAAAAGTGAACATACAAGGGTCTGTGAAGTGGCCAGAGCCTAACATAGACCTGAACGGCTGGGGACAGACAGTGATATACCTTTACAGTGAGGAGAAGGGCAAGGGAAGGCTAACATTTTATAGAGATGAAGAGACCGTAACCTGACTCAGTGGAAGATTCAGGCCATACTGAATCTAAACTGATGTTTGATCATTTGTGATGAGACAGGAGGAAGAGAGGCTAATATCCTAAGCTAAATGATGGAACTTGTGTACTATCACTGAACAGCTAAGTTTATTGTAGAGATACAGGACTATACTCCTAAGGGTGCTATGTCTAATTTTGAAGGTGTAAGTCATCAGAATATAACTCCTTATTTTATTTCAAAAAGCAGAAGTGGTACGAAAACATCTAGCAATTTACAAGAATTGTAGGGTCTCCTGAACTTGACCAAGCTTGACTGAGTTCAAGAAGCATCCGTATAATGCTCTCAGTCATCTGCTCTGATTCAGCTGGTCCTGTGTGGAGCCAGGAGTTGGACATGATGATCCTTATGGGTCCCTTCCAACTCGGGATATTCTATGATTCTATATTTTTAAGCAATATCATGTTGGAGTCTGTATTATATTTACTAAGGATATACTCTACACACCATAAAAATTGTACTTTTTAGCAAAGAAATGTGATCAGTCAGTATTCTCTGTGAATTTCTCCCTTCTCGTTTTCACACTGTCAGCTAGTGATATTTTGTTTTAAAAGTCCTTTACATCTTTTTTTTTTTTATTTTGTTCTCAATGTCAGGTTGTCATGGTGTAGCATTTCAAAAGAGAATGATCAACTTGCAATATAGTCAGTTTAATTGAAATCAAGAGTTCTTACACTAAATTTATGATACTAAACTTATTTCCATGTTATCCCTTCAATTCTCGAGTGGCTTTATAGAAATTATTTCCGCATGAAAAATCTATGCAAATATTAACAGAGACAGACAAAACAGGGATACGAGCTTTCCTGGAAACAGTCTCAGATGCACAATTCAGAACAGAGAGAATCCAGGTGTCTGGGCTTTGTATTTTCTGCATATCTCTGTCATTTCTCCAACCCAAAATACCTTTGAACTTGCTGGGTAAGTTCACCCAAATTTTGCATTTGGTAGAGAGATCTGAAAGGTATGGGTGTAAGTCAGGAGAAGGCCTTACAGCATCCTCACTGAGAAGTGGCCAGGGTAGGTCAGCCCTACCCCACTCTGCTCAGGTTTGGCAGCAGCAGAAGCACAGTGCAAGCTGGACAGTTGGCAGAGGTTTTCTTCCAGGACAAGGAGCACATACACCAAAACAGTCGCCACACAAAATCTTTCCTTCCTTGCCAGCAGCCCAAGCAAAAGGGGATATAAATCCAGCAAGAGCTCAAAACAATGCTCAGGTAGGCATCATGCCTAGGGGATATGGGAGGGAACTAGCAACCACGCTGCATGTGGAGAACTAAGAGGGGATATGAAGAAGGGTGGGGGTATGGAAACATAGTGCTGCAGAGATATGTGCAAGAACTGCAGTTGCTGGACTAGTCTGGAGGAAGATGTAGGAACACAATACAGAAAGTCACAGTCAAATTAAAGACTAACCTAATTTTTATGATATTAGGTTTCTTTCATGATTTATCTCAGAAGGAAAGTGTGATTGCTCAAGCTGCATGCAAATTTTGTAATCTGTATTTATAAATTCTTGAAGTTTAAACTGCACCATAGGTAAAGTTAAAGCATTTGTTCTGAGGATACATAATTGACAAAAGATATTGCCAGCCCCAAACTAGAGAATTTCACCAGCCCTCACAGGAGTTCTGTTGTTCTGTCATGCTTTCAACAGGTTTAAATCAAAGCTTAAGACTCTTTCAAGACATGAAATATTATCTAGAATAAACATTCCAATACTTCAGAATTCTGCCTAAAGGGACTGGTGTGAAGCACTAAGCATTTGAAAAGGACTATAGAGCACCCTCAGAGATTTATACTGTGTGCCAATATATATAACAATGCCAAAGAAAACAAGTTAAGTACACTGCACTGGCAGCAAATGCACAGGACTCCAAATTAAGTGTTTGATATTAACACTGGTATTGCAACTGTTTTTCCATAATAAAGCCATAATGTTCAGTCAATACATAGGTAAAGGTATGCTTGTTAAGTGTTCAGTATATATTCTTTCTTAAAAACTTTGGTGTTAGTTCCTGCACTACTGCAGGTTAGCATAATCACTGACTTCAGTGGAGGTAAGTACCAGTGGACTACACACAAGGAGATGTAGTTTTTAGGTTAATGCAGTGTTCAATTAAGTGTCAGTTAAAATGGACTTTAATGAATTTGGTTCTTATACAAAGCTGTTAGTCCTTCAAACTTAAACTTCTGTGTACACCAAGTAGAGAGAGAAACATGTAACGAGTGTAGCACATTCACACCTGAAGACTGTAAAAGTTGTCCAATCGTTATTGCCTTGATTGCTTCAACAATATCTAATATTACTACTTTGTTATAGGGCACAAGTTTCCCATATACCTAAGGTAAAGACTTCTGGTTCATTTCAGTAGTGTTTGATGCCAGTCTGTTCCACACAAATCACTAACACAAAGACAATAATCTTCCATCTGCATGGGAAGCAATCTGATCCCAGATAATGTTTGAGGAAATCAAGACTTTTGACAATTGTCATGGAAGTCTGGAGGGAGGAAAACACATATATACATATGCTCAGGCTTGGTCAAGAAGATTATTTCTTAAATGAGCTCTGAAACTGTTCTCCAGTCTCTGCAATACACGTTTTGGTTTTGATGAAGTGACAGATGCTGATGGATTTTCTTTTTTAGTATTTTTTTTTAATATTCCCTTGGTTCCAATATAGATTTGCTAACTTTCCTTAAAAATGTAAGTGCCATTATCCACTGATTATTGTTTAACTTAAAGAATATTTTAAAATACAATAAAAGCTACTTACCAATTTTGCAATGTCATTCACATCATCTGTCACTGGATTCCCGCAGGAACTCTGGGCTTTGGCAAGAGGATTAAGTAGGAGTAGTTGAAGACAAAAGCAAGTGATAATCCAAGTCTATTTTGTAAAAAAAAACAAAAAACAAACCAAATAAAAAACCAAGAAATTCCAAGTAAGTAATCTCCAAATGAGAAGTAACAGGAGATTGTAGTAATGTTTTTCATTTACAAAGTTTAGATGCAACAATACTCTTCACCTTTCATTCACTCATACCACTATGGTATAATCTTCATGGCAGGGATACACAGAAATACACTTAATTGATCTCTTCTGGAAGCAAGTACCTTTGGACTAATAATGGAAAACCTGGTATTAAGCCATCTGATTACTTGTGCAGGATCCTGCTTAGGCGAGTTTCTGCAAAGTTTACACATACCAAAGAAAGAGAGACAAATTTTGCAATATCTTCATCATCAACATAAAGCTAACTAAATATTTGTCATTCACCTGATAAGGTGTTTGATAAACCTATGCCTCTAATGAGATAATGGATGATAAAGAACAAAATGATAGCAGACCACAGCAAGATAAAAGGAGAAAGTCCATAATCACAGCCATTACATTTGGGTACTCTAAACTGCAAGCTAAACCACAACTGGACTCTGCCCAAATACTGAGATCTCAAGCAGCAATACAATACATTTTCTCTAAGTGATGTGGCCTGGCCTCACAGGAGCGGCAGCTTGGCTTTGGCACTACATTCCCCTCCTAAACCCTATTAGGAACAGCAGAGCGATGTACTCACACAGGCATGCGAGACTCAGCCAGAACACCACCAGATAACTAGCTGAGATGCACCTGGGTGTCTCCTTGGCTACACTGCCTGAACTTCCTCGCCTTCTGTTGTTCCTTGTGCTTTGCTGGTTTCCCACAGAGCCCTGTGCCAAGTTTAAGCTGCAGATCTTTATTTCCAGAATGTTAAAGCATTTAAGTTATGGATAATCAAAAGTTGCCTCAGGTTGTGAAGCTTCTTGTGCCAGCTGACTGAAGCTGTCAGCAAGAGCTGATGATGGTGTACATTTACTGCAAGTATGGAATTTGCCTGTGCAGGCTCTCGAGCCTCCACGAGGGCAGAACTTAGACCAGAATTTGCTTTTGCACAAACCAAAATGTATCTCAGCCCCATCTGTTCCCTGTGACAGGTAGAGAGCTCCTTTCTCCAGCCTTGCCTTAAAGGCTATCCAACCTTTCAATTTAAGACCGAAGCAAATCAAACAACATAGATGAAGCTCTCTAGGAAAGCAGAGAGAGACAAATGACAGATTTACAAGATTAACTATCATTATAATAACCTAGAGGGGCTAAGAAAGCATCATGACAAAGATTGCTCAGGAGCTACATAAACACGATGCAACAGTGACAGGCATTTTACCAAGAGCTGTTAAATGACAAGGAAGTATCTCTCTTGTATCTTGTATCTCTTAAATCCCGTGTGTATCTTACATCTCAAGTAAAACTGGTCATTGGCTTTCTTAGAATACGGCTTCTTGACTCATTGAGGTAAAACCAGTGGGGGCTGCTGCTGGAAAAGACAACCCAGCCTCTTTCCCCTACCTCTGGCAGTACACCAGCAGTTACACTCGCTGGGGTTTTGGGATGTTTCCCTGACATGTTCATTGGAGATAGAGTCCACACCAGAAATCATCAATTTCTTTATCGGGTTCCTCAGTATTGAGTAGTGTGTAAAGGAAGATGGGATTTGTTCACTGACTTGTGTCACTGTCATAGGATATTGTTTAACCTAATAGTCTAATAATCAAAAAAGTAACAAAACTCTTTAACTGGAAATGCTTTTTTTTTCCCCCTCAAATAAACTGAGTAATATTAATAAAAGTAGCAGCACACTTCCAATAAAACCAGAACTCTGATGCATCTTGTCAGTTATCATACTGCTGGATCTAAGGACAACCCATACACGAACCTTAAAAATCACCACACATTTTATAATTATGCAAATCAGTAAGAATACACTTTTTTCCTATGTAAATAACGGGATTTAAAAGCATAGTAATTTTTATAACTGCTATTAAAAACAAATGCTTTGTAAATTTTGAGATGATTTGAGGTTTTTCTTGCTTATTTGTTCCCTGTGTCATCCAACAGGAACTGAAAATCTGCAAAATACTGCTAGTTTCAACATGCCCATTATCCAAAAATCTTTTAATTATTTGCACTTACAAAATATTTATATTACACATGCCTACAGGCACATTGTGTGTAAGGCCTGTATAGATCAAAGAGCTGAGCTATTTTTGTGTTATTTACTAATGACCAAACCTGCTGTTTGAGCAAAACTTGAATAGACCGAATTAAATCACGGACAGAACAAATGAGAACCTTAAACAACAGCTTTATAAATAGAGATTCCAGTTTTACACTTTACAAAGCATAAATGAAAGTTACCCACACAGCACTCATAACAGATTTCCATATATAATTACTTCTAAACTAAAATGGGATTTTCAAAGCTGGCCACAGGATTTAATCTCACATCATCTACTAGCATTACGTTGAAGTTATATATGGCAGACAGAAAGTAGACCTGTATACCAAAAGGCCTCTTCCTATTTTTGGCTCAAAAATTATTCAATTGTTTTTATATTCCAAAATCTCTTAAATTCTGGATAGTTAAGTTGCTTTTGTGAAAGAGGAAAAAAATAATTATTAGATCAGAAAGTATTATTCAAATTAAGGATTTTAAGTATGCGCTTTCAATCATTCTGCAAATGATTTTTATTATTGCCTATATGCCACAATCTGTAATTTCACTTAACAGCATTTTGGAGGCTTAGCTAGGGATCCAGTGTATTGAAGGCCATTCTTTCAATTGTAAATCAACAACTTTTTCATTTATGTTCCTCATTTATGATCTGGAATGTTGACAGAGACTGCTGAACGAGTGCTTTAGCATCCTTTTTACAGTATGTTATCAAAGATATTTAATCATGCTGGTTCAGCTAACTATTTAAGCGGAAAGCAACAAGGGGAATACCATGTTGCTAAATAAGCAAAACATTGGAAAGCCTGGACATTTCCAAATACCTAGTTTGTACTGTTAACAATTCCAATCATAACTAGGGATAAATCATCCCCCAATAATGCAAATAATAAAACACAAAAAAGCATTAAGCACAGGGAGAGGTAGCAACTACACAGATGAATGGGCTCTTCATTATAGAATTTCTTGCATTAAGATCATGTTAGCCATGGAATTCTTTAGCCCAGTTTCTTGAGCAAATCCTCCAATTAACCACAACCAAGCCATGGCTGCAGTAGGGTTAGCTGACAATATTCAACCTGGGCCAGGCTTCCCAAATATATTTTTGGCTTCCGCTACTGCTGGGGTAGAACTCCTCTCAATATTGGCTCCTCAGGCAGTGTTTACATGCTGCTTTGCAGGGGCACACCTTGTGAACTTCTGCCATAGACAACATTGGTTGGCCAGTCATGGCTACCTAACTTAATGTTCACACTTATGAGTCAAAAAGCCTTTTGTAAGAAGATGACAATAGCACGGAAAGATCGTTTTTGCTTTTTTTTTAACCACAAATCATCCAGATTATTTCATATGTCTACTAATCTATTTAGTTATTTAGCTGTGCTAGAGATAATTAAAGTCATGGAAGAATTGTCTTTAACCAGTTAAGAAATTCACTGTAAGTGTGGAAAAATCTTAAAAGTTGTGGTGGGGTAACCCTGGCTGGAGCCCAGGTGCCCACCAAAGCCGCTCCGTCACTCCCCCTCCTTAACTAGACAGGGGAGAAAAGGTGTAACGAATGGCTCCTAAGGACAGGGAAAGGCTGTTCACCAATTATCGTCCCAGGCAAAACACACCAGTCTTAGGGAGGAATTCATCTAATTTATTACCAAGCAAACACAGAGCAGAGCAGTGAGAAATAAAACCAAATCTTAAAACACCTCCCCCCACGCCCATTTCTTATCTTCACTCCCGATCTCTCCCTGGTTCCCCCCAGTGGCACAGGGGGATGGGGGTTATGGTCAGTTGATCGCACATTGTTCCGGCCATTTCTTCATCCTCAGGTGGAGGACTCTTCCCCTGCACCAGCATGAGGTCCCTCTCACAGGAGACAGTCTTTCATGAACTGTTCGAGTGGGTCTCCCTCATGGGGTGCAGACCTTCAGGAGCAGAGTGCCCCCGCATGTGCCCCCCCCCAGGGTCACAAGTCCTGCCAGCAATCCTGCTCTGGCATGGGTTCCTCTCTTCACAGGTCCACAGATCCTGACAGGAGCTTGCTCCAGCGTGGACTTCTCACGAGGTCACGGCCTCCTTCAGGTGTCTCCACCTGCTCTGGTGTGGGGTACTCCACAGGCTGCAGGTGGAGCCTCTACATCCCATCACCCCTCCCCCATGGGCTGCAGAGGGACAGCCTGCCTCACCATGGTCTTCAACATGGGATGCAGGGGAATCTCTGCT
>VWZZ01000527.1:86327-103797 GCA_013399095.1 Psophia crepitans
CCCCCGCCCCGCCCCCCCCCCCCCCCCCAAAACCTTGCCACGCAAACCCACAACAAAGTGAAAGAAGAGCATTTATACAGAATGTAATCCAATTCCCACTTTCATGGTATTCAGTGATGCCTTCACCCTTGCAAATGACAGTGCTAGATTTATTACTCTAAATGGCTGTGCCTAAACACTGCCTAAATGCTAAATATTGCTCAAGCCCCAAAAGAGTGAGCTAGGTGTGGGAAAAAATAGTCACCCACCCATGACCACCCAGCTCTGGATGCAGTGAATTACTTTGGCAAGCACATTTGAGACTGGAGAGATCCCTGCATGCTCTCAGGTACACAGGAGATAACTTCAGTGTAGTTGGAGAAACCACTGTGTGATCCCTGAATAATGCATAGTTGCAGTGTTATGTGCAGTACTATCCTTCAAGAGACTGGCACTAGCCTCACCAAACATAATAGCCTATTAACTAGGGTGCTCACTAACGAGTTACCCAGGTAATTCCAACTCATGGGAGTTGGGATCTGTTCCTCTGCTACCTACCTCATAATTACCACTCAAGGCACTTTCCCACCTGTGATGGCTTCCTAGCCTGAAGGAGCAAAATGGGGGTATAGTGGTGTCCCTTACCCTTATTTTTCAGAACATTTACACATTTTACACTGGCAAACACTTACGTAGAAAAAAAGAGACATGTTTGCTGCACAGGCATCAGAACGTTTATGTGTATCCTCGTCTCGCACATGCTCCTCCATCTGGGCACCCTAACTCTGGGAAGCTCCCCAGTCAACATGTGAGTTCTCTTCAACAACCTTTTGGCAGTCCATTGAGCAAAACGGAGGCTAACTCCATCTCAGTGAGTCACCCTGCTGAGGTGAAACACCTAGAAATCTCTGGATCACACCCTACATGCTTTGCTATGATTACAAAAACCAGATGCATACTTGTCTAGTGACTGATACTATTCTTCACTTTTTTAATAATGATGTATAGTAGGGAGAACAATGATAAAAGTAAACAAAATTCATCAGAGTATCAGAGTGATTTATTTGGGTTCTGATTTAAACACAGACTACAGAAATGCTGGTCACCCTTTTCAGAGTTTTGGAGTGCTTTAGACATGAGATATTTGGACACGTATTCAGTTATTTACAAAACGCAGAATTCAGTTCTGCATGTAATATCTAAAATACATAATACAAGAGTACTTCATGGGGTAAAGGGGAAGGAAGTTATTGTTACAAACATAAGCAGGGAAAGGTGCAAGGAAAGTTGAAATGAGTTCAGCAGGCAACCTACTTTCACAACTGTTTGATCTTTTTTTGACAATTCTGTATTTGCCTTCCCCAACCTTGAAACCTCTTCCCCCTAACCTTCGCCTGCTCACTAACTTTCCCATGGGGGACTTCTGGAATGTCTAAAGACAACTAACAAGAACAGGAGTTTTCAGCTAATTGCCCATTTGGTGACAGAATGCTAAATTGGCACCTCTTGGACTCCACCAGCCACATCTGCAAAGGAAAAGCCAACTGCTCGATCCAGATGCTTACAGACCTTGTTCCCTTCTAAGGTACACTCTTAATGAATCAGAAATAACTCTATTCAGGTCAATGGATAAAAATAGTTCCAAACCTGGTAAATGCTAATGCAGAACTACTTTTTTTCCTTTTTTTCCAGCTGGAAGGAGAAACCATTCTCTAGTTCTGCCAAGTTATGCAGGTCTTTTTCCTGAGACAGACAAATTTAAGATACATGGTCCTACTGTGCTGAGAAAATGATGAATCACACTATTCTTTCCCACCATCCAGATCTTGAGAAAACTCGGAAGCTGCTTAGACTATATGCCAACTTCATTTCATGCAACTTTGGGCCAATTGCTATTATCCTCTACCCCTTCCAGCTCTCCTTGACAGATGCAGAAGCAGCAGGTTGCTCCAGCCAACATGCTTAGAAAGGTGCAACCAAACTCCTGCTGTGTTTGGTTTGTGTGTTTCAGCTGGAACCAGGACAAACATGACAAGCAAGAAGTGTAAGCTGATACAGAGTTTGCCTTGCAAATCAGTGTAATCCAGGTATTTTGTAATTACATTGAGTAAATTACAAAACAGTGCTTTTAATGTGTAAATTATCCCTGTAAGGTTACCAATGTAAAATATTTGGCTGTTCTAAAAATGTTGGCTTTGGCTCTTTAAAAACGTTATCTGTTCCGTAATAAAATTTGTCCACTCTTTAATCTCACTTGACAATCAGGGATTCAGGCAGTTTCCATGCATCCTAAATCTGTCCTGGATGACAGACAGTTTGTTTAGTTCCCAAACACTGGGAAGTGTAGTTACCAAGAGACAGGTAGTTATATACGGATGCTGCCTCTGGAGCTTGTGTTAACAGTGTCCAAATAAATATTTACCGATAATCATCCATCAGGTGGCATTCTAGTTCTGCAAAGAACCAGGAGTTTTATGGAAAAAATGTTTCAAATGGAAGAAAAGTTAAAAATAAAAAACCACACCATATCTTTTACAATAAATCTTCCTGTTAAGTACAATCAGAGCTTACGAGGACCTTCAGAGGTCCTGCTCTTAACAGTCTTTTTAGGATATATGTATTGGCAAGAGATACTTTTTCCCTTCCTTATAAAGTTCCATTATGATCATCCAGGATTGGTACTGAAATTTGATATTTTTCTATCCCACTTTAGAGTGATAAAGACTAATATTTACTTGTTCTGTTAATGGAGACACTGAGATTCAAAATACCTCCACAATCAAAACAGTAGACAGAAGACTTCATTTGACTCAACAAAATCTCCCACAAACTCCAAAGAGGAAGTTGACTTCCTCCGCCCCCTCCTCCTGGGAACTTACGAAAGAGCTTTCTAGTATAAATCCAAAGGCATTTTTAAGTAATTGAAAGGGGAAGGTGAAGTAAGATACAAGATTATGTTGGCAGGGACGACAAGATTCTCACACTGTATGGAGACGGATGATCTGACTTCCTCGGGGAATGAAAAGATATTCTCTTTAAGTAAAATACTTAATTAAAAATTGTTTTTAAAGATCTATTTCTTGCTTGTTTGCCAAGTTTGGGATAAAAAAAATCCACTGTCTTGAATATTCTTTTGAATTATAATGAAAATGCATACAGAGCTGCCCTTTTTAATCTTAAACCTTCAAGCACCAGTAAAGGAAAAGGAGTAAGAGTTGTCACAGAAATTCTGTAGCAGATCTTTAATTCTTAATGTCTGCTACAAAGTACATGGAATTTGGGTTGGGAAAACTATTGCACTGACAAAATAATAAAAAAAAAATAATCAAAAACTGCAAAAACATCAGCTATTTGGATACTTGGCTTATGATGAAACTCATGTACATGATGAAAATGTCTCTGTCGTCCCTAGTATTTCATTCGTAGTATAAAGTAAAACAGGTTAAGTGTATTACTCTTTCACACACATAAACTTTGCTAGAAATTAAACTGTATTATAAACCTGAAGAGTTGTAATTTCATGTTTGAACCTGTAGAAAGAGAACATCAGGAACAAAATATTCTTATACAACATTAAAGGATTTTGAAGCAATTTTTTCCTTCTTCCCCCCCCCCCCAATCCTTTTATACTTTCTTGTATGAGCAGCAGATGATTTTTGAAATATAAATCACAGACTGGTCAACTTGGTCTTAAACCAGACATATCCTCAGAAAGACACTGTTCTGTTTCTGAACTCTGAATTTCTTTGATACCAATCCAGATAGGCCCTGTTTCTTTATAGGGATATAAATTCAGAACTAACTTCTCTGACTTGCATGGTATGAGAGACCTCATTACAAAAGGATAATTGCTGAACACAGACTTAAACTAGATGCTAGCACAGTCAAGATTAAGTATCTTTCATCCACCTACTTAAATGTATTACATTCACACAATTACAAGCTTGGATGTGATTAAAGAACACTGGATCTCTTGGATATGCCAACAGCAGTTGAAGCTTTGACAGTGCTGAAGGAACATCTTTTTTCACATCAGTATTATGAGACTATATATCATGAGACTATTAATTTCCTGACTTTGTACAGCTGCTGCCTACATTGGTGGTCTACAAGAGCACTCTGAATAAGGTGAGAAATAGAGGTTGCATAAATTATATGGTTTGCATCATGATAATGATCATGGGATTAAGCTCCAGCAGTTTTCCTCAGTCCCTCTGCCATTGTGAAGATCTCATAACATCAGGCAGCTTTGAAATTTGTAGTTCATCCAGAAAAAATCTGGCATCATCTGCTACTAAGGCAAATTATATCAGTAACCTGAACTCCAACATACAGGGATAGGTCTAGGCAGTCCTCGTCAATAGGCAATCAAAAAAATTGTATTCCTGGAGCATAAATCTCTTGACTGACTTCATCTGTCCCATTCCACAGCAGGTATCAGTTTTCAAAGTCACTGTGGGCTTCAGGTAACTCCTGGGATAGGTAGGCTCCAGATAACAGTTCTGTCATATCCCACTTCTTTGACGCCACAGACAGCTTATATTTGTAATAGGACTGGATAAAGCCAAATAGAAAGCCATTTAGGCTGGAAAAGACCCTTAAGCTCAGAGTCCAACCATAAACCTAACATTGCCAAGTCCACCACTAAACCATGTCTCTAAGTGCCATGTCTACACATCTTTCAAATATCTCCAGGGATGGTGACTCAACCACTTCCCTGGAGAGCCTGTTCCAGTGCTTGACAACCCTTTTGGTGAAGAAATTTTTCCTACTATCAAATCTAAACCACCCCTGGCACAACTTGAGGCCATTTCCTCTTGTACTACTGCTTGTTACTTGGGAGAACAGACTGACACCCATCTGGCTACAACCTCCTTTCAGGTAGTTGTAGAGGGTGCTAAGGTCTCCCCTCAGCCTCCTCTTCTCCAGACTAAACAACTCCGGTTCCCTCAGCCACTCCTCATAAGACACGTGCTCCAGACCCTTCACCAGCTTCGTTGTTATTCTCTGGACACGCTCCAGCACCTCAGTGTCCTTCTTGTAGTGAGAGGCCCAAAACTGAACACAGTATTCGAGGTGACTCTTGGGAAATTGTTCCAGGTCTTCACTGTTCAGATGGTTAAAAGCCTTCTTGTACTGTCCAGTTTAAATGTACTGATAGCAGTTTATACCAATGTGTTCTCATGGCAACACTGTTCCTTTGATTATGTAGTTATACTCCCATCTTTCTGGTTTGTTTTCTTGATGTATTTATGGAGATCAACACCACCACTCGAGTCCTTGTTGTGCCTAATTAAAAAGCCCATCTGACTTCCAGTGCTCTGTGACACAGAAGCCCCATAAAAACTCAAAACTCATGGAAAATAAACAAAGTGCTCCCTTTCTTTTACATCCTCTCAGACTGCAAATTGTATTTATTTACTCCCTATAGTACCTCAGTCTCACAGGCTCTCTTCTCCAGCAAATGTAAATAGAGGATTACCCTACCTCTTACTGAGCATTGTTCTGCCTATTACAATGGACACAGTATCCGGCCAGGTGGTTGCTTCTGAAGTAAAGAGGAGTGAACAACTTAAAATCAACCCTTTACGTCATACAATTTTTAAATGGGATCGCTTTTCATTAGTCAGAGCAGTTTCTCCCATGGATAAGTAACTGCTGATGTAAAAGGTATTCCCAATTTGCTTGCAGAGAAGGTGGCTTCTCTGGATATATTCCAGACCTGCATGAACTTAAAAAGGCTTGGAACAGGAAATTTCAGTGTACCAGAACTGAAAAGTTTTCACTTTGATCCCTCAGAACTTCAGTTGATAACTGTTCAAATTATGATGTAACATGTATTTTTTTCTCTTGTGAAATGTTGATGAGAAAAGTGATTTTGTATTTTGCAGAGATTAAAAAAAAAAAACCACCTAAAACAACCACATATGTAACCAAGCCTGTGGTCAAAGTTTTCAATATCAACTACAACATTGATGAAAGAAGATCATTCTGCTTTTCAACTGCTTTAAATCTTGGATCTTTTGGGATACTTAAGGGATATTTTAGGTTTCTTTCCATCATCAGTAGTGACATCTAAAATATTGAACATAAGTAATAAAAAGCTGTTATTCATTCTTTCAGAATTCAAAAGATACTTTTATAAGCACTATTCTAAATGTGCACAGTTAACTTGGAGCATGCAACAGGTATGAAAAACATTCTTCATACACTGCTCTACTGTAGCATGAAAGTGTCATTACACAACTCAGCTGCAGAAATGGGGCCAGGTCATGGTATTCCACAGAGAAGCTTGAGTTTCTACTCCTTCCTACTATTTTTTCATTTCATTTAGACAATTATATTGGTCATAATGTCTATTAACGACGTGCCTGTATATCGTTCATGATTTAGAAATGTAGCTTTACAGATTTAACACAGTGTTTTACAAGCAACTTGCATACAAAACACTACACTAAGTCAATAGAAGACGTAGTATGTGCCATAAGTGAATTTAACGTAACAGTGCCTAGTTTGTTGCACACAGTTTGAGTTTTAAAACAAATACATAACCCTTTCCACATCATGTTCTGTTTCCAAAAAAACACACCTTGCTAGGCAATGAAGTTGGCTTCTGGCCCCATAAACAGCCACTTCAGACATTTTCACAATAATCTATAGTAAATTTTTACAAAAACTGCAGGAAGTTTCTGGAAGAGAATTGTTCAGTGGAAAAGATCAAAAGCACCTACAGGCAAGCTGTCTAAAAGCCAGTGTATTAAAAAAAAAAAAACAAAAACCAAAAGTGAAAAATGAAACCTGCATCTCCTGGTATTGGTTCTAAGTTTTCATCTTCCTTTATCAGGAAATGCAGGAAAAAAACCCTGAGGACTTCCAGCGTGTTGAACTTATTCATCACAATAAAAACCCTATTGTTCCTTGTCCATTTACATAGCATTTCTTGATATAGTAGTTAGCTAACCAGAAGGTCTGTCGTGATATTTTCCTGGGAAATGCGTAACTTTAAACCTTACCATTCAGAAACTTGGAGCATATGACTGCACATTTGTCAATAATGAAATTAAATTTCAATGAGCCCATCAGAAACAACATTGCTGGGCTTACATTCTCCCTAAACATATTTAAAACTACTAATTTTCAAGATTTCAGTAGATTTTGATTTTGTACTTCTTATCAATGTACCTGACAAGCTGAGCTGTACGTATTAGTAATGCACCATGAAATTTTTGTGAGAATCGTGCGAGTTTATCTCCGTTGTTTCTAAATAACACAGAATAGAACAAAATTAGATTTAAATAATTTTCTGACTGAAAAAAGCCCTACAACATTTTTGCAGATCCTGATTTCAACTCAGTTCTCTCATGTTTACTTACAAAAGCTACCCAGTAAATAATTTTATTTCCAAAAAATGCTCTAAGCTCTTAGACAGCATGTTGTTTCCGACATGATTTGAATCACATGCTTTCCTATATGTACTCAAACCAAAGTGAAAAATTTAGCTTTAAAGTAACGATCTGTGAAAGAATAACACAATCTTACATTTACCCTTTTATTAGAATATAAGTACATTAAGAATGGATCTATATTCTTTTGTGAAGGGAATAGTTATCCGATGTGATAGACTGATGGATGAGATTAATCTCAAATGCCTTGAAGTTACAGCTTGTGGGACTGTAGACAAATCAGGTAAATGGCACATCAAATTAGAAACTAATCTTAGAACATTTAAGTATGCTTGCAAGACAACGTAAGCACTGGGAAGGCAATAAGCCATTTACCTCAGCAAGCTGGAATTAAAATATATTACGCCTTGTCTAAAAGCAATTACATTGGTCTATTAGTAAGAAAAAAAATCAACAATATTTTTTAAAGTTTTCAATCTAAATTGAACATTTCATATGTCAAAAATACCTTACTGATTATTATTATCCCAACGGCATCTCTTTTTACTATAGAAAATGAACATAATTCCTTTTCCAAGTTTTACTAAAATGCATTGTTCCACTGTTAATTTTAAAAGTTCTTTCTGAAATTATTTTCTTGAGATGTATGCATTATTTCTTTTTTAAAGAAAGCAAATTGTCAGAACAGCCATTTTAGGAATCTGAAACAATGTATAAGGTTGTTCCAGGACAACATAAGCTAGGGATGGCAGAAGTGGGATGGACTGATCAAAATGCTTCCTATAACACAAAAAGCCAGTGACTGCATTACTGCATCAGAAACTCAAGTACATTTTGGATTCCTATGCACCCCTAAAAGGAAAAGACATACTTTTAAGTGTCTTTTCCTGTTGATACGGAAGTTCTGTACAAGAGTATCCTTCAGGGATGGTCCATGGAAACTCCACTGTCTTTCAGTAGCTAGAGCTATGCAACATGTCAACATTGCATAAAATTTTATGAGTTCTAACCATTCATACTCAGACGCTAAAAGAATGATCTTTCAGTATAAATGTCTCAGCTGTCATTACTTTCACATGTAATTGGAGCTCAGCTACAATGTATTTCAAAGTGTTTTCCTCCCCTGAAAACTAAAGGCTGAATTGTTACAGATGGTAATTTTGGCAGATGGTTGTATATGAAACTGAGTTTATAATTAGGCCAAATCTGACTTGCAATTAAGGCAATGAAGATTTGGAAAATAAGAAGTGTCAGATTGGTACATGATCAGTCTGGTGGCCACAGAAAACTGAAGAAACCTGATCATTCACACTTGCAGAATACATTGCCTATATGAAATCTTCTTTCTAATTGCATGAACTAGAAGATAATCAACCTTTCATGCTCAGAGTGTAAACTAAAGTAACCATGGCTTTTTACCTACTTAAGTGTATAATCCTTTTTTCTTCAGTCAAGGTTAATGAGATGGTCTGAAGCAATCTAATAGCTCCCTGCTGCTGAGAGAGGGCTCTCAGCATCTCCTTCTCGGCAGCTTTCTTCCCTCTGACATTCACCCGACCCCTCAGCAAGTCAGTAAATTCACAGGTAGTGACTAGCCAATTCCGCTCAGAGACAGCAAACTAATCCGTGAGGAATGAGTGGAGGAGGAGAAGATATGAGCGAGGATGAGAAGACTAGGGCTACCCCTTTCGGTGGAAGTGACCTCTTGGGCTCACTCTAATATCTATCAAGCTGCATTTCAAGCCATATTTTATCTAGTGTCAAAAGCCTTTCCGGGCTGGTAATTGTGTGTGAAGGTAGCATTGCCTGTTTTAGCATCTTCTCACTTCCAATTGTGTTAAATATTTCTTTGCTCTTGTACCAAGAAAGGAACAGTTATGTCCTGTAATCATTCTCTCTGCTACTTGCTGGATATCACTCAGTAGTTTCTTGCCCTCAGCTTTCAGTCCCCCTTCATACGCATTGTGTTTCCATATAACGCATTTGCCTCTTTTAGGACCACTGTCTCCGATTTTGGTTTTTTTTTTTTCTGATGGAGCAATTAGGACTCTTTTCAAGATGGCTGATTATCACCATCATAAAAGCATCCCCCTTTTACATTTCTCTTTCTGCTCCTACTACATCCCAATATTTGGTTGCTTGATTTATTCTACTACAGGTACAATGCAGGGATTTTTCATCCATTTTTCCTGACCAAGTACTGCTACAAGAACATTAAAAAAAAGATTGTAAATAGTTTTCGTAACTAATGAAACTGATGTTATTAATGTAGTTACAATTAGTTCAAAACATTCCTTCCAAAATGTATTCCCCTTGCTCTTCAACACAACGAACTCCACTTGCCATCATGCCATCTGTTCT
Source organism: Psophia crepitans (assembly GCA_013399095.1). NCBI lineage: Eukaryota > Metazoa > Chordata > Aves > Gruiformes > Psophiidae > Psophia > Psophia crepitans. The sequence goes on from VWZZ01000527.1 coordinate 96,071, forward strand.
TCTATCTTCTTTAAACCTTTACAAAGTTCCTCAGAATCTCTTTTAGTTTCAATTAACCTGAGTAATTTATGTAGCTTGCACATGTTGTTATCAATCTGTGAACCTTCTTACCAGATTGAACTATATGAGGTTGCTGACAATTAGAGAACATCATTACCTCGTACATTTTTGCCATATTACAAATTAATGACTTATTCCTAGACTTTGCTTTCTGTACCTAAATATTTTTTTTCCTGAAACTGATAAGGGAGATAGAATATGGGGCTACTTAGGTTTTTTTTTTCCTTAGATTTTTTTTTTAAATCTAAATAAGTAATTTCAGTACTTTCTCCTTCTTCATCCATTTTGAAACACAAAGAATTTCAGTACATTCAAAACATTTCTTTTACAGGAGCTGGGCTTTTCTATTCCTTTCATTGAGCTCCATATTAGTAGAGTTCCCACCTCCCTTCTACCAACTGATTTAAATACAGCAAGATCTGCTGACAATGCAACAATAGAGGCAAGCTGTTAAGAAAAATTCTTTTTTAAACTCTGGACATGTTCATTAACTCTAAAGAAATACGAGTTAATGTGTAAAGAGTTACTATATATTTAAGAAAATGGATGAAACACCATGATTACCTATTGTTATCATTATAAACACCTTGCCTTTACTGTAAAATAAACCCGAGTTATAATCTATATCCCGCCCCAAACTTTAGACTTGTCCACACAAACTGTAATTCTAACATCCTGGTACTTTGTGGATTATTTTGGGGTTGGAGTTTTTTGGGTTTTTTTTTGTTTTGGTTTGGATTTTTTTGTTTGTTTGGCTTTGGTTTTGATTGGGATTTATACAGGCTAACAACTACAAACTCCATCAAACTGTTTCTAGTACTTCAGTGTTTCCCCACAATTCCCCTCTGTTTCCAGGAAGAGCAGGCACATTCCTAGGATACAGAACAATGTGCAAGTGCCCTCAGCTTAGAGCAAAGAGACACAGGACACATCCCAGCTGACTTCACTGTCACATAATTGTGACTGCAGAATTAATATGAATGTCATTCAAATGCTGCCTCAATGTTTTTGCTTGAGTTACGTTAACTAGAAAGAAATGTAAGTATCTATTCTTAAACCTGAAGCTCCACTTGTGGTTTTCCTTAAAAATTGCAGAAATTGTGGGGTAAACATACCAAAAGAAGAAGTTGAGTCCATCAGTTTGCAGCTCAGTATGACTATGAAGATGCTGACACAACCGGAAGAAAAATAATCTGAGAAAAAAACTCCCTGAGTCTGTACAATTTTGAAGAAATATAAATGCCTATTAAATACAGATGCCTATAAAATATAATTCTAAATACACCAGTAATACAGTATTTTGCATTGAGTATATAACTTATAAGAAATGTTAGGTATCCTCAGAACATTTGCAATGATACAACAGAATGGAACCCTTTGAAAAAACATCTATTTTACTTTCATTTTAGTGATTATTTTCACAGGGGCTACTTAGAAAAATGCAGTTGTAAATAGTGTGTAGTGTATTTACATCCTATAGAGATTTATATTTGGACAAAAGTATTCATGTGAATTAGAAAGAACCCCAGTTGTCAGTAGGGAAACTATTCTGGTACACATTCAACAGCATCCTTCTTACAGATGTTGCTGATAGAGAAGCTCATGCAAATATTGACACAATACAATACGATTTCTTAGATTATTTTTACACCTAGTTCTCAAAAGTTTCCTAGGATTGCTCTTCTTAAATAAGACACATCAAGTTGCCTGTCCTATCATGAAGTTTTGTTGGCTTCTGCAATTAATCTCAGTGAAAATATAACCCACCACTGAGAAGATTAGTGCAAATCTCCTCAAGAGTATATATCTTCCAATGTCTACACTCTAAAATTCCGGTAAGACAAGTTAGATATTTTCATAAGTGATGTGGTTTCTTAGCAAGTTTACTTAAGTGATACTTGTCAACTTGTACGGGAAAAAAAGTCTTCCCAGTTTTGTAGGAATTATGCCATTTACTCTGAAATAAGTAATGGAGAGTGTATGTTAAGAAGGAGAATCTATCACAGTGAATAAAACCAAAAAGCACATCATAGTTTGACAATTGGCACTTTAAACAGGTACAAATTCAACAGTAACTGAAATAATGTTCTTGGATACAAAGCAAGAGGGACTTGTTTCAATAGAAATAAACCAGTAGGCTAAAATCAGATTAACTACACATATGTCTCAGACCATTTGTAAATGTCAGCAACATTCTGTTAGAGTGGGAAATGACCAAAAGTAGTGTAGACAATCTGACTATTATTGGCAAATGTCTAGTTGATCCCTAAAACCTGTGTGTAAGAAGAGATTTTTTTACAATATGCTGAGGAAATGGAGAAGAAAGAAGGAAATTCACTCCAAATGATTTAAAGAATGTTTTAGGCCAGAATTTTTAAAGGGCAAATGAAAACACTGAATTGGATATTTCTAAGTTGGTTAGGTAACAAAGATGAGAGATAGAGGAGAATGCAATAACAATTACTTCTAAAAGGATTTCCTTTGGTCTCAGTAAGTTCCTGACCCTTAAAAAATTTTTACAAAGCAAGGATTTTCATAATACATTAAGAAAATTCTAATATTCTAATATATTAAGAAAATGACTGATGTTACAGAGCTTAAGGTATTGCTCCTTCTAGAAATGGCAGACATATATTTCAGAGGGCTCTTCATAACAGTAATAATAGCTTATGAGTGTCATTATATAAATTAACAACATATTGCACAGAACAGTGGATTCATGCTAATCCTGAGACAGTTTTTACAGATGAGACAAAATACAATAAAAACAGGTTATTCAGAGCATTAATATTTGAACTGGGCCTCAAAAAGGCAATGGGAAATAAAGATGGCCACTGGACCGACTACTGCAAAAAAACATTGAAAACATTCACCAGAGATGAAGCTTAGACTGTGTGGAAGGGAACAGCAAGGCGACAGACACATCTTTAGTATTTGGGATGCTAGTGCTGATGTTTTATTGTCAAAGGTGAGGATGCTGAGGTGAGGATGCTGACTGATACACAGCAGAGGCCAGGAAAGGTGCACAAAGAAATTAAGGTAGTTTTCTCTCTGAATGGGGAGAGGAGAGAGAAGCCTGAATGATGAACAATCATTTTTAGATGTGGGCTTGAGATGTGATGATAGAATAAAGAACCCAGAAATTTTGGTCATGGACATGGAGGGGGGCTGAGAGGGGGAACAAAATCTTCCTGCATCTGTAGCAGAAGAGAATTGGTGGGGGATTATGAACACCACCCTGCTTGGGAATGGAGTATAATTTTAAAAAACAGCAAGATTTTCACCGATTTTAGTAGCCTGGAAAAAAAGGGTTTTCACTGCCCAGTGTTATGCTATTAAAGGAACAAATACTGAAGAAATTTATCTAAACAGTTTGGAAGAGACTATGATTATGGCCAGAATTTTTAAAGGACACGGATTTAGAGACTGCATGGCAAATCTAGGGCACATTCTTTGCCAGGGATTATAATACAGAAGATCAAAGCGGCTTCAGTGACAGTATTTAAACTTACAGTTTATAAATAAGGTTCATATTTCCTTGAAAATAAAGCAATACCCATCAGAACCACTTAAACTAGTGTCAAATACAGCGCTGATAGTTTTTGCTCTTAGAATGGAAATGCAATCCACACATTGTAGAACCGCAGTAATTTGAAAAAGACAGCAATTAGGAATATTGGAGATATGTATTTTCCTCCTTTTTAAAATAACCACCAAAAAAACTCTGTTTATTCAAGAACGTATTTTTTAATCCAAGTGAAAGAAGGTGCCAAGCAGTGTTATACAAGCTTCCTAAATTCATTTGGCTGACTAATGTTCCTATTCCTGCGTGCTTCAAAGTAGTAAAAGAAAAACAAATCTCAGGAAGAACTGACATTCAGATCTATATCACTTTAAAGACATCATGCATAATATTGTCTGCTTGCCATTTAATGCAAAAGACAAATTTTGCTGAGTTCACTTAATAATGAGCAAATGGAGTCTGGAAATTAGAGGGCTGGAACTTAGGACTTCCAACCTTTACACAATAAACCATTAGCATGTTTAAATTTCAACCTCCCTAAATTTCTAAGCACTTCTTTTCATTTAGTGAGTTATTTTGCACATATGCAGCATAATATTAATTTAAATGTGTCATGCCTGACTCCTTACTGCCTTATTTCAGTCCATTACTCCAGTTAGACCACAAAATTCAGCACCTTGATATGCTGCTCCCATTTTATACACAATTATGAAATCTCCATAAATGGACTTCTTTTATCAACATGAAATGGAGGAACAAACTTCCCTGCACACTTTAAAACCTCCACATTTACAAGCACTGTTCAAAAATCACAATTTAAAATAATGAATCTTCGACATCAGTGTATTACTCCACGTCTTCCGTCTGTGCTGTAGACATCGTTTACTCTTTTGTCCAGGAGCAACTCTTACAAAAAGAGTTGCTCTGTGATTTGTACAGAGTTCGTTTTCTGTTCTAAGCGGAAATAGATTGTCAGGACATGCACAACTTAGTTTTACAGTCTGACTTATATTGCCAGAATAACTTTTTTCCAAAAGTAATTAGAGGTCATGTGTTACTAAACAGACCGAAGAATCCATCCAGAGATGATGCGTCACACTGCAAACATAAATGGAAGACAGATATTGGTCTGCTGCTACTAAGCAAGCACAAGGTAGCAAGGAAATTTTTGTATTTCTTCCTCATTCTTCCAAATTCATATAGAATGTTTGTACCTATCATGTATCATCGTAAAACTCCTTTCAAAAAAATAATGGAGCATTATTAAGTTCTTCCTCAAAAAATGAGGAACTTACTTTACCTGCCACTGAATTCTGAATTTCACAGTAAAGTACAAAAATGCACAAAGAAAAAGCTATAGATCCATTTGACAAGAAGAGTTTAAGATTATCCTGTACAGGACTCAGACAAGCCTTTATTCTGAGAGGGTTTATTGGGCTATGCCCTGCCTTACTTCCTTCATGATAAAGTATGGTGTCAATTCACACACAGATGATGTTTCTACCGTAAAGGAAATACACACCGTTGGCACGTAATTCTGCGCACGTGTTATTCTCGGCTGAAACTGAACATTCCTGTGACTCAGCTGTGCCCACATTACGTAAAGATTTTCAAATCTCTCAGAAAGAAGGCTTGCACACAACACTTTGGTCCTTCATGGCACGCGAGCTTGTGCACAGCCACAGGCTGCATCCAGACAGAGGATACTGGGTCTGCACAGCTGTTTTTGCACGGTGTGCGTTCCTCTGTGTGTATGTAGACACTGGGTCAATAGGGTGAGATATCTGGATTCGTTCCCAACTTTCGTTAGTTACAAGGAAAAAAAAAATTTCAGCGGTGGTGTTTATTTAAGGAGGAAAGACACTGGAAGGCTATCAGTACAAGTGATCCTGCCTACATCAAGTAGAGATAATCCAGCCAAAACAAATGCAGAATGTAGGTCCTGGCATACAGTAAATAAACTGCATATCCCTGACTTAGTCCTAAAGCTATATTTAGGGTGCTTCTAAAAACTTCTTAAGGTGCGTCTAAAGAAGAGATGGACTGGACTGAACTTATCCTTGGTCTTAATTATCCGTGAACAGATGTCCCCAGAGCTGATGGCAGCAGAAACAAATGAAAGGCAGAAGACCAGCTGAGTAAGACATGGAATGAAGGCTTATTGTCACTGAGACAGTTAACGCGACTGCATTGAAGCCAGGTTCAGTCACACGGAAACGGATAAGACTAGCAGGCTGATGTTTTCAGATTCTGATTTGCAGATGCCTAAATATTTCTGAACGGAGGTTCAGAGGTTGGCATGATTCACAATCTATGAATTTAGACTTGTGGCCTGAAATACAGCGCCCCTTCGTTCCTAGTTTGTGTGTCAGTCACCATCAAGATTGAACAAATAAACCTAGCAGCTCAGTTAATTTGGAGTTAAAGTATGACTCATTCAGGGGAGTTAAGTCCTGAGTCCACTGTGTGGACCCAGTTCAAATTTGAAGCAACAGTAAAGTTACACTTCAGATCCAGAATCTGGACTTGATTTATTTTTTTTTCTTTTTTTTTATTCCCCTCTGGCACAATGCATAATTACTTATACAAAGCAGAACAGCTTCAACAAGACAGACTGGATGGTTAGACCCTTCCTGAAGTTCCTACACAAGAAAAGATGTGAACCTGTGTGTCTCTCATTCCAGTAAGTACGCTTTTAGATTAGCCTTCTTCTGTCTGGATTGAATCAAGACTGTTTGCAAACCCAGAGGTAATCTCTGTAAACCATGCACTCATCCTTTTGCGATAGCCCAGCCTAAACCTGCAGACTTTGCAGAACATCAGCCCGAGCTAGGCTGTGCAGCCCACCTCTGCCCAAACCCCAAGGCTGCCAGCACACACCCCTCTGACTTCCCAGCTTTGCTGCCCAATATCAATGAGAAGCCAGTGAAGGTGGGGGAGTACTGAAATACCCAGCCTGACTCCTAGAAACTCTTCACTGGAGCATTAAGAAATACCACACAAATGCCTGTTATACAAGTGCCAAATTGCAGATGGTAGAAGAGGTAGCTCTTGAGACTTGGGCTAAATGTGATCTTGAGGGTCATTCCTGAACCTGATCTTCTCCACCCTCTAGGTTTTGCAGCAAAAATGAAGAAAAATAAAAAATACCAAATGCTGCAATCCCTGCATGCTTACAAGCACTCTCTAACAGCAGGGAAGGTTTGGGGCTAGAAGGTATCTGAAAGGTGGGTCTACAGCAGACCTGCTTGAGAGATCCTGCCAGGAGCATGGACCACTGTCAACTAGTGGCCAACTACTGGACCTATGAGGGGGGAACCTGCCCTCAGCCCCCCACCCCTGCACCATCCGGTCTCACTTCTAATGTCACTTCAAGTGGTGATGGAATAGCTGGAAGCTCAGTGTGCTCCAACGTGTGATTGCAACGCAGTGAGTACCATAATGGTCTCCTTCAGGCAATACCTGCAGTGACATCTTAGACCCGATGCTATTTTTGCTTTGCACCTAAGCTTAAGTCTGCTCCACGCAGCAACGATAACACAGAAATATGTATAAAGCAGAAAATTCCTAATCAGATTTAGAATAGTTATTGTATCCGTCTACCTTGTGTAATCTAAACATTGTTTAAACAGAACCAACAACCAATCATTCACCCAGTGGTTATTAAATAACAATAGGAAATTAAAGGATGATTTATTTCCTACGTTATTGTGATCCAAAGCGTTCATTAATCTGAACTGCTAAACTGGCTTTTATTTAGACATATAGTAGAAATAATGTCTTCATTAGCGTATCTACTTTCATTGACCTCAGATATTATGCATGCTACCAGCTTTAATCAAATGAAATACTTAACACTATTTTTATTTTCTCTGTTTGTAACTGTAACGTATTTCCAGTTTTCATTCTCATACTAATAAGTGTCTGACACTATGTACATTTGTCAATAACTAAAACCATACAGCAAAGAAATCTATATTTTATGTGCTCCCTGCGGTCAGTTATTTCAGCATTGGTAATATTTACAAACATCAGGTTTGCAGGTTTACTTATGACTCAGTACTTAACACAAACACGGCCCAAACAACACAAATAAAGAGGAGTGCTACCCCTCTCCACTCACCTTACATTCGTCCATCTCCTG
>VWZZ01000527.1:108559-201906 GCA_013399095.1 Psophia crepitans
GGGGGGGTGGGGTGGGATGATGCGCTTCGGGGGGCGCTCGGTAACGGCCCCCGGCGTTGGGAGGGTGCCAGAGGGCTTCTTCCGCCCGATGCCCGGGGGCTCGGCGGTGACCGAAAGAGGCGACCCCAGCCGACCGGGGCGGAGCGGGGCGGGGGTCTCCAGCCTCCACCGCGGTGGGCTCTGACAACTTGCAGGGAAGCTTCGGGCCGCCGCTGAGCCAAGCCCTTAGGCTGGGTCCCCCCACCCACGCCGGTGAGATGGGGGGGGTCCCTCCCGCCGCCGGGGCGCCGCCTCGGCCCGGGGCGGGCAAGGCAGCGGCTGGGAGGGCTGGCGGAGCTCCCGGCGAGTGCGCGGTATTTTCAGCGCAGCACCTAGCTGTGGCAGCGGCGCGCACAGCCGGGAGGCAACTCCGGTTTGCAATTTCCATTTCAGAGCTGCCTTTCCATAATCGGCGAATACAAGTTAGGCGCTGGAATAGGCATTTCGACTAGAGCTTGAGAACTCCTTTCACCTGCTTCAGCCACAGAAAAGTTGTTGAGCAGTGCCTCCTAATGCTTGTGTAAAGGTGATCCTGCAGGTCTTTTAACATGCTGTTACAATTTGCATCCTATGTAAATGACGTATTAGTGTTGAGTATGGAAAAACAACACTTAATTTTTACTGCGTGAAGTCCTGCTGGCAAATCCATCCCAGCGGTAGTGGCAGGATTTGAGGTCTCTTCAGAGAAGGCAGCTGTCAGGTTAACGCAGACTAAAATCTTGAGCGTTCATTAAATGGAAAGAAGAGTGGTTTCTGGAACTAGCATTTCCTGAGGCAGCGATCGGTGGTGAAAATTAAAAAGCACATTAACACACAATGAACAAAGAATAGTCTGCCCTGGTCATTTCCTAAGGGAGATTAGATATGCTTGGAGTACACAGTAAGGTATTTCATTAGAAAAGTTTGTCTCATTTTAACCTAGAATTAATAGTAAGTGTTCAAAAGACTAAGTTTCTGCCAAAGAAAAGGTGAGCTGTACAGGTACAGAAGGATTTTGAACCCATCCCCAGCTCCACTATATATTTGTGTTTCAGTGTAGGGCAGATAAACATCTGATCTCTTTCTGCCTCAGCATCCAATCCAGAAAAATCGGTTGATATTTTCTTTTACAGCATCATACTGCTCATTAATTCATTCGGTTTCTGCATTTCTTGATTATTACCATGCTGAATTACCTTGGAGTTCTTGTGTTTTATATGCATGCAGTAATAGTTGCTTCCTCTAAAAGGTTATGATTCACGCAATAGACAAGCAGTGAAAGGGAGGAAGCCAGCAACAACGAAAATCTCAAAGACCACACTCACTGAAAGGATAGTTTGTATATCGCCTAGTGGTGATCAACCAAAGCTGTTTCCACAGTCTACGCATTTAGAAGAGAGGGCCAGGAAATTAAAATGTTATGGCATATTTCCTCCTTAGAACAGATGACAGGTTTAGTCTCCTGGGGAGAAGCCCTGGAAAGTGTGAAAGAGCAGTCTGTCATAGCAGTTACCTACCTTATGGAAAACACTTCTGGTCTTTCTCCGCCTTGAGCTCCGTCACAGTCCATCGTGAGTCATGACAGGAAAGCTGTAGTGGATGCCCTGTGTTCAGTTACCTTACTGACAGTCGTGCAGAGAGGATAAGACTCTTGGGCCTAATTAAGTTTTTTTACCACCCTGGCATCACGCACCTTTTCTCTCCATCCCTGACCTGAGTTCTTGACCTGTCCTTGTGTTTAACCAAGCCCAGCTGTAGTGGAATAATGCACTTTTCATTTCTTCCCATATGCTGGCAATTTGCAAGCACATTGCTCCTAGTATTGACCTCAGTACAGTTTGGGGAATTTTTCTATGAAATTCAGAGATTACTAGTTTAAACTCATTACTAACTTATGTCCATGACCCATAAGAAAGCATGTTTTTATTAGTCTTGCCCATTTCACATGTAGTACCAACTTCTGATTTACCGTGTGAGAACTGGTTAGCCATGGACCGTTAGTGCATTGAGTGGTAGGTTTCCAGAGCACAACTGCAAACCATATCCAGTCTTTTATGGCCTACTTCATTTGCATTTCTAAATGCTTGAGGGTGAACACAGGCTCCTGTCATAGTTCTGTGAAAACCTGTTTCTTCACAGCGAAGCTATGGAAAATAGTGTCGGTCATCCCAGCTCTTCACAGGATTTGGTTCCACCCACTCAGCAGGATCGTCCTTCACCACAGTGCTGTTCTGCATACATGGAAATAGCAACGACTGAAGCTTAGATGACGCCTTTCCAGTCTAGTGTGAATGAAAGAGTCTCACCATCTTCTGCAGGTGAGAAATGGCTGTTAAGTGATGTTTATCCTGGAATTTATATTATAGAATATGTGCTGTGCTTTCTATATCTGCAGCCGTGAGAAGAACAACCCCACTCAGCATGTCGATAGCTTGGCTGCTGGCTGGAACAGCTGGAGTTTGGGAATATGCAGAATCAGATCCAGCCTCAGCTGCTGAGGTTGCTGGGTTAAAAAAGTGCCCTGCACCAGCTTGGAAAATTGAAAAATTTCTCCTGTGAAACCATCTAAGCTGTGAAGGCAAACACCAGCATGTACGTATCAGAAAGATAACACACTGATCTCGTCTAATCTGTTACAGACCGAGCATGAGGAGGCCTTTGCTGGCACAGAGGCCGAGTCTGTGGTGTTAGCTCAGTTAACTCGTCTACCCCTGGTCTTTATTAAGGACATAGAGTAATAGGTACAAGATTTCTTAATCTACTTCAAGCAGCTGGAAATAAAAAACAAGAGTTAAAAGTTAAAATTGAAGTACTCAAAAGGTAGCGTCGAGCTTCCTTTGGTTTTATTTACAGAAGTACTTGATTGTAGACCAATCACTTCTCTACAGAAAAAAAAAAAATCTTGCAAACTTGCAAGATCTACTGAAAATTATGTGAATTACTTTGATATTGAGGAATTATCTTGAGATAACTAATCCCTGTATCTTCGATACACCAAAATGTACTAGGTGTTACTCGGTGATCGAGAGCTCATATATTCTAATCTCAGAGCACGCCCACAACTGAGTATTAATACTTTAATATTGCATCAAAGTAAGTATTTTGAATTTCTAATTAAGCCTTCTTATGCTTAACAGTTACCAAAGTGACTTTTGGTTTCTCTTAAGCACCATACATCCTTTGTGCTTTATACAAATGACAGGGAGAAGTTTTGTGGTTATTCAGTATTACTAATCAGCAAGTAGGTGAGTGACTCACCGAAGGCAAAGGTCTGTGTGGACACCTACACCACTATGGAGCCACTTTTATTTCACTAAGCACCATAAGAGCACAGAATTCAGCTGCGTTTCTTTCATTCACACGACCTGGTTCTAAAGCTTAATTTGCGAAAAGCAGTTTCCATGTAACTGTTTGATTCTCCATAATATATTAGTACAGACTGGGATTTTAGGGATAATGGTGGTGTTATAAGGTAAAATCACTAACTAATCAGTTCATTTGGCAGACTGATTGGCAGACCAGCTGGGAGTAAATGCAATATTCTGGATGAATTAGAGGTATCTCCAAATTTGAAAAAAGAAATTGAATTGAAATTTACTTATTTATTGAAATGACAGTATGAGTAGCTCAGCATCTCATTACAATGCTGCTTTAAAAAAATAAATTGCACTCTGAAAGCCATCTAGATACAGGGAAAAAAAGAAGCAAGCAGTGCAGCCTAGGACTGGAGCTGGGTGACTTCAGACTACTGGAAATCTGTTCAAGAAGTGCCAGTGAAGGAGCCTGGAGTTGCACAGTTGTATGTGAGATTCGTTTGCCCAGGAGCTATGGAGACAAACAGGTAGACAAAGCTAGAGTGTAATCCTTGTTTTCACTGGAAGCAAAGTGGACTTTGTTCATCTGACTATCGTCTTGGTCTGAAATACTGATAGAGAGAAGGAATGACAGATTTTTACTGAAAGCCTAAAACTGCTCCCGTCTATTAGTGTCTTTGCTGGTTTACTTTGCAGTAAAATGACAGTTTTATTTCCATTAGGATTTTACAGCAGGATAATTAGCATGCGAAAGATACTCTGTTTTACTAGAAGAGTTTTTGGCAAGGAAGACAAGCCCAGAACAGGAAGTTGCACTGATGTTGTTAAAACTCGATCAGAGCCTGCAAAAATATGTTGTAGCTGATAGAAAGTAAATGTCCATATTGTGAGTTTCGTGAAAGCTTTCTACTATTCTCTCAATATACTACAGTTTTAAAGCAGTCTAAAATCAGCATCTGAATATCTCACTAGAGTGAAGGAATTCTCAGCTAGAAAAAAACTGGCACATGGAGAGCATAACTTGGGAAAAATTGGTGCTTCTGGAGTTCTGTGATCCTTGGCAATGCCCCTTTGGCTTCTGATGACCCTCCAGATGTTTGCAGACATTAATAGAAATGTGAGGCTCCTTGAAATTCTTGTAAAGTTTTGCAGTCACTAAAGTTCCAAGAAGATCAGAGGACAGCAGCAATTCAAAGATTATTTTGGTCTTAACTCATGTTTGGTTCCCCCCCCACCCCGCCATGTGTGCTAAAATGGGTCTGATTCATCTGAGATTGCACTCAAAACCACTGCTTCTGCTTTTAAGTAGTTACTTAAATGTGCGATCTTGAAAGTTACTCAGTTCTCCAGATCAGGGAGGCACTGTGATTACTCTGATGGAATGCCTCTGTTTCCTCCTATGGTGAGAAAGATTAGAGGGATAAATGGTGCCCATCCAACTCTGGTCTTGTCATTCAGTCAGAAAGTGACCAGAGAGTATGTTGGAACAGACAAACTGGCTGTTTTCCAAGCCTTGAGTTTGCATGTAACCATAATACACCATGCTGTGGTAGTTGCTAGTGGTTACATTCAGTAGTGTTCTGCACTGCTCAATTTACCAGAGTCCAAACAATACCTTTGTCGTGTCTCTGAAATAATGGAATACCCAACCTGCAAGGACAACTTACTCTTAATCACAGAAGTTTCTGTACTGGGTTTCATTGGAGGATTGGAGAGCAGCGCTCAACTCTGTTCAACTGATGCAGTTAGAACTACTAACTTTGAAGAATCACAGAATCACAGAATTGTAGAGGTTGGAAGGGACCTCAAAAGATCATCTAGTCCAACCCCCCCTGCCAAGGCAGGGCCACCTAGAGTACATCACTCAGGAACGTGTCCAGTCGTATTTTGAATGTCTCCAGAGAAGAAGACTCCACAGCCTCTCTGGGCAGCCTGTTCCAGTGCTCTGTCACCCTCACGGTGAAAAAGTTTTTCCTTATGTTAACCCGGAACCTCCTATGCTCCAGCTTGGACCCGTTGCCCCTTGTCCTATCGCTTAATGACACCGAGAAGAGCCTGGCTCCATCTTCCTGACACTCACCCTTAACATATTTATCAACATTGATGAGGTTACCCCTCAGCCTCCTCTTCTCCAAGCTAAAGAGACCCAGCTCCCTCAGCCTTTCCTCATAAGGGAGATGTTCCACTCCCTTGATCATCTTTGTGGCTCTGCGCTGGACTCTCTCTAGCAGTTCCCTGTCCTTCTTGAGCTGAGGGGCCCAGAACTGGATGCAATACTCCAGATGCGGCCTCACCAATGCAGAATAGAGGGAGAGGAGCACCTCTCTCAGTCTACTAACCACACCCCTTCTAATGCACCCCAGGTGCCATTTGCCTTCCTGGCCACCAGGGCACATTGCTGGCTCATGGTCATCCCTCTGTCCACCAGGACCCCCAGGTCCCTTTCCCGAAGTCTGACAGCCATCCTACCATGGAGTGTCATGTTAGATGACAGAAGAGCTGTCATTTATGTTACAGATACTGATTGCTTCAAGATACTGTAGTTGATATGACTTCTAGGGATGAAATTCTATTCCCCTGTTTACAGTAGGGGATATTTCGGTATCATAGAATCATAGAATGATTAAGGTTGGAAGAGACCTCAAGGATCATCTAGTCCAACCATCCCCCCACCACCTATTACCCACTAAACCATGTCCTTAAGTACCACATCCAACCTTTCTTTAAACACACCCAGGGACGGTGACTCCACCACCTCCCTGGGCAACCCATTCCAATGCCCGACCACTCTTTCTGAGAAGAAATTTTTCCTAATCTCCAACCTAAACCTCCCCTGGCACACACAGGCTTCCAGTCACAAAGAAACAGGGAGATTTGTCATTACTTCTTATTCAACAGGAATACCATAGGCACCAGCATGGCTACCTAAAAGTACTGGAGCTCATGCTTCCAAGGAGCATAATCACAGACGGTGTAAAACACACTGCCTACAGCATTGCAAAGAACTATAGTCACTGCATTAAATAATCATTATTTCCTCAACATTCACAATGATTTTTAACTTTCCTCACATTTTGCCCTGTTTTCCATTTTGGGAGAAAAAGAAGACAATTATATACTACAGGCACCAAGCCAGGCAATGTTGAAGGTAGGCAGGCTCAAGCTGATACATCATCTTGGACATCTACAGTGCGACTAGATGTTTATTACAGGACAAGACAACCACTGCTTATTATGTCTAAAATTCAGTTGTCTGCCTGTCATGAGATAAGTTTGTGTAGCCTAATGCATTAATTATAGTTACACAGGCTCAAAACCCCCCATGTTATTTTGCTTGCACAATTCCATTTCCAAAGAAAATAACATAGTTTATAATTTTTACCATACTTAAGTAGCTCCTTGTTATACTCATATTTTGATTCCAGTAATTTAGAAGTGATAAACATATGAGAAATGACTATCTCTGTTCCGAGATTTGTTGCCTACATCTCTCGATTTGCATTAGTCTGTGTCATCCTAGTCACAATAATTACAACCCTAGGGAGTTTCGTGATAAAACGAGTTCCTTTGAAAACAAAAAGCTGTGTAAGTGGGATTGGATATAAATGCTCACTGTTTACAGGGAAAACTGAGACTATTCCTGTTCAATGAAAAAGATGTGATTTTTTTTTTTCCCCTATAGTGCCTTTAGTCTGAAGAAAGGGAGAGGTAGAGTGTCAGGTACAGTGACTTAGAGCCATATTGTCATCACTTTTTTCTTTGTTTGATGAAGTCTGATTGCATTAGGAGTGCAGAAAGGACTAAAATGTAGGTAGGAGTAAAAGGACTTCCTAGGCTGATCCCCCTGCCATCATGAGAAACTGTATCATTCAGTCCTTTTGAAGGTCTGTCCATTTCCAGCATAAAATGGGTTAAGTGTCTTGCCCCTGCTCTTCTGTGGGAATGTACTTTTAGAATTTGACTCATCTCATGGTTGGAAACCTTCTTTTAATTTGAAGCCTAATATATTAATTGTTAATTTATACATATGTGTTCTTGGGCCAAAGTTATCCTTTACCATAAATAGCTCTTTCCTTTCCGTACTGCTTTTTGATCCTCTTGCCCAACCTACTAGCAATATGTTCACTAATAAACAAAACAGAGACAAAACATGGGCTCAAGTGCTGGCATGTAATGGTCTCTGGAGTTTAATTTTTAGCACTTGCTTTGGCATGGTTTTGATCCAACTAACTGGTTTTCTCCAGGTCTGAGTTCAGCCAGAGGAAGAGTACGAGCCGGAACCTGTTTCCAGCATGCAGTTCCCCCTGTTCTGGGGAAGGAAGAGAGTTGAGCTTCATGGATGCAAGCCATCTCTGCCACTTACCCTGGGGCCAGAGAATGGGTTCAGGTCTAAAGCTGTGGTTTGGATTGCCTCTTTTAATGCAGGCACTAAAAGCAGTATTTGGAAATTATACTGGGGGGGAAAAAAAGTTTGGTAAAACACATGTTCAGGAAATGCCCAACGACAGCACCTGTGCAGTAAAAGTCAACCTTAATTCTGGAATTTCCTCCCTTTTGAGGTTTGGAAATGCAATCAAAGCATTCTGTTAAAACACACACACACACACACACACACACACAGAGAAGTGAGAATGCAGAAACTACCTCATGCTGAAGTATTGTTCTCTCCTTGACTAGAAGGTCCTCTGCTGTTGGAGCTCACTGAGGGAGTGAGATTTCAGTGTGCCAAGAGGGGGTTATGGTGCACTGACAAACTGTCAGCTCCTGTTGTCCTTGTGTATTACTGCAGGGCAACGCTCAGCTAAAGCTTTTAAACTGCTGAAGAAGGGCGGATGGGGAGACCAAGCAGTGAATCCAGACCTTTTGAAGGAGGTCACAAATTTGGTTTAGATATTCCACTAAATATTAAGAAACGAAGGGTAGAAAGTTAATGACTTTTTCCCCACTTATAAGGACTCGATGTGACTGGGGTGTTTTTGGTGCAGCTGTAGAGACTGGTCCTGTTCAGAACTGGAGCCCCAGTTAGAATGATGGCAAACGTTTGAAATTAGCTTTGTGTGGTAGTTTAAATCCCCCAAAGTGACTGTTCAGTTTACTGTGTGTTTACTTGCGTAAGAGAGTAGAGAATTAAACTATTTTGCTTTGATTTTTGGTTTCATTAGGATGGCAGTACTAATCCATGCACAAGCCTTGAGCTCTGACAGGATAAATAATCAAGAAATGTGAAGATGAGATATTCCCCACCTCTTGGTTTTGGAAATAATCCAGAATGGAAAGCTGTGACACATACATAAGCCTGACTCATCCTTCAGACTGGGTTTCATGTGGGGTTAACCAATATATTGCTCTTCTACTGGACATGAAAAAATGCCACCTGTATGGTGAAAAGATGATGTATTTTCCTGTTGTTTGTTCTTAAGATGTTGTGAACAGTGGCAATTTTCATTTAATACATTCAATCTATTAAGTCATTCACTAATTTTGAAGAGTAGTTATAAAAAGGAAATGTAGTTCAGTCTGCTTTCCTTTATGAAGTAATATGTATTTAAAGTATTGTTTTCAGAAGGCTAGATTCGTGTGACAACTCTTTCCAGCTCTAGAGGACTGTGCTTAATAGCTTTCATTTTCTTTCGTTTTCTCTGCATCATGCAATATTGTCATCATGATCGGCTGTTTCAGAAGGATGATTTGCCATATTTTCTCCCTTAGTCCTAGGTTTAGTGAACGGTTATTTCAAAAAGCATTAGGAAAGCCAGCAAGAGAGAGAAAGAGAAAATGTAATGCAGTTAGATTTGTTATCCACTTCATTGTAGTTGTATTTAAATTTTCTGAAGTTATTCCTCAGTTATTGTATTGCTATCGATTCCACAAGCTAACCATGCAACTTTTAAAATATAAGTACTTTTTTATTTTAAGCAAACTGTCTTTCAATATCATGTAGTTACATTGTGTTCTTTAATTACTGTAAATTTTACAAAAGAGCACTTAGTGTATTTTTGGTGCTTAATTATTTATCATAACATATGTCTACTTATCTTTTCTCTAGACTAATAATTTAACATTTCAAGTGCCTTTTTATAGGAAAATCATTCCGTGACTCTGATAAATTCCACTCTCTATATTTTATCATAGCTGAGCCTGTCAAAAAGAGGCTCAAAGGAGTCAACTTTTTTTCTGATGGACAGGAGCTGAGCTTCTGGAGCAATGAGGACAGCATACTTCAGGCCAGTACGGAAACGATGTGGTTAAATCTGACAGGAGCCAGCATCTAAAAATTGCCACCAAGAAATTCAGCTGCCCCTAATGGCAGCCTTTCCCCAGGAGCTTTGTCTCTCTGCACTCGAATGTCCATTCCTCCTCCTCTCTTAAACTGAGCTCTAACCGTCCCCCCTTCCCTGTGCGTCCATTTGTCTGTATAGGATGAGGAGGAGTGTATCCTTGCCAACTTCTTGCCTTCTGGCCCTGGCCCTGAAATTGGCTGCTGTTCCCTTGGCAGCACATGATCGTGGAGCTCTACAGCTGTATGCTGCAGCTAGAGACAAATAGACAGCTTTGAGCTGCCTGCTTCATCTTCTCAACATATTTACTTTCTCAATGCATTAGTTTTCTTTGGAAAATGAAATATGAAATCCAGTTCTGAAAGGCAGAAATCACAAGCATGGAAAACAGTGGTTTTCTTTAGTGTTTGAAATGACACTTTTTCAGTGAAAAGCAGCTATGTAAATTAAACAAAGCAAGATCAGCTGTGTTTTTTATTACCTGAGAGACTCTTGTAGCTGTGGAAAAGGCAGATATGATAATTGGTCTACCATACACCCTACAGCAATAGACAAGTGTTGAGGTACGAGACCCTCCTAAGTTCTCACCTTTAATAATGAATGGGCTCCTGTTAACCCTAGCTTAAAGAAAGGTTATTCATTTTTGTCGTGGGTTTACTCCAGCCGTTTACTCCAGCACATAAACACGTGCTCAGCCCCCTCATTTGGAAAAGGGGGAGAGAATCGGAAGAGTGAAAGTGAGAAAACTTGTGGGTTCAGATACAAGAATTTAATCAGTGAAGCAAAAGCTGCGTGCACAAGCAAAGCAAAACAAGGGATTAATTCACCGCTCCCCACGGCAGGCAGGGGTTCAGCCATCCCCAGGACAGCAGGGCTCCGTCACGTGTAATGGTGACTTGGGAAGACAAACGCCATCACTCTGAACGCCGCTGCCCCCCCTTCCTCTTCTCCCCAAGCCCCTTATAAACCAAACATGACGTCATATGGTATGGAATGTCCCTTTGGTCAGTTGGGGTCAGCTGCCCTGTCTGTCCCCTCCCAACTCCCCGCACACCCCCAGCCATCCCGCCGGCGGGGCGGTGCGAGAAGCAGCAAAGGCCTTGGCTCTGTGTGAGCATCGCTCAGCAACAGCAAAAACATCTCTGCACTATCAGCGCTGCTTCCAGCACAAATCCAAAACACAGCCCCATACTGACTTTCTTGAAGAAAATTAACTCTCTCCCAGCTGAAACCAGGACAATTTTGAACACCAGTAAAGAAGGTTTATTGTGGAGAATGGAGCATCTGTTCCGTGGAAAAGGCTGAAAAGATCTTGATTTGTTTGTTCTGGTAGGCCAACGGCTAAGACATACTTTTCTGTGGAGGACAAGAAAATAAAGAGGTAACGCAGGGACAGTAAGCTAGAATATGTAGATATAAACTGGCCAATAGCCAACTTTAGCCTTCTGAAACGAGCAGGGGGAAGAAATCATACCTACATGGAGTTTGGTCAGTGTAGGAAAATAATGATACCTTGTGCTCATAGGAGAGAATAACAGGTGGCAAGAGCTGGACACCAAGGCCATCTCTTGCTGTGCTGTCAGAAAGGGGATAGTTATCCTAACTGTCTGGTTAGTGCGTGAAATTCTTTAATCCCTGGTTTTCCCAACAGATGAATATCCGAGTATGCCCCTACAGGCAAGTATGTGATGCCTCTCTGCAGTGATGAGGAACACTTCCCTCTCATCATCGATATCCTTTATAATCTCCTATTTTTCTCTCAGCAATAGAACTGCCTGACATGATTTTTATGTGGGATGTAGTGGGTGATACAAAGGAGATGAGGATGAACAGAGTTTTCCCTAGCCTACACAAGGTAGGTTTTTCATTACTCTAAGGATCAGCAGGCGTTGTAAGTTCTTCATAAGTCGTGTTTCCATGCTGTGAATCAGGACAAAGACCTCATTACATCTTAAAGGTAAGCTACAAATGGAATATATTATGTTGGAAGGAACCGAGAATATCTTAAACTTGTGTTTTACAAGACAATAGTGCCAACAAGAAGTGATCTTTCAAAACCTTAATGAATGTGTCCATACATTTGTAATAAGAAAAATGGATCCTTTGCTGGTGCTGTGATGTAAGCTAGATCCTCAGTAGTCTAAACCCCTTCTCTCTATGCTTTCCTTTTGTCTGGGGGAGAAATGACATGTGTCAGACTTTTAATGTTTCAGACTTGTTCAGATATTCTCAAGCAGACCTGCCTATTTCAATGCCCTGAGCAGGTGGAAGGGTACTAGAAAGAGAAGAACTAAGAATGGTCTTGGAAGATGATTCTATCTCTAACCCAGGGGGGGAAAATGTTATGGGGCAGATTTAGTTATGGGTTTCACCTCTGTTAATTTTACAAAACTTGAACTGTTGGTCAAAGTATGGGATTAAAAAGGACTGCACTCAATTTAAGAAATGTTTTCACAATTGCCATTTTTCTTGGGGTAAGTAGAGTAGTGAAAAAAGGCTGAAAAACTAAATGGGTTAAAGGAAAATATATTTATCCTATTGAAAAATCCCTTTAACCAAGTGAAGTTCTTATTTCAAGAAGTTTATGTCCATATTGGATTTTTTTTTCTTTTTTGGTATGGTAAACTAATGGAAAATCCATTTGTATTCTTGATCTTTTCACATTTGCTTTTTAAGAGAAATCTATATGTAGAGAGATATAGTATTGTATATTCTACTGAGTAACACATATGCTCCAGTATTTAAAGGGTGGCTACGAAGAAGATGGAGACATCCTTTTTACAAGGAGTCACATGGAAAAGATGAAGGTTAACGGGTACAAGTTACTCTTGGGGATATTCTAACTGTACAGAAGAGGAAAATTTTTCACAATGAGAACAATCAGCTATTGGAATAATCTCCCCAGGGAAGTGGTGAATTCCCCAACATTGAACACTTTTAAGACTCAGCTGGACGGGGTGCTGGGCCACCTTGTCTAGACCGTGCTTTTGCCAAGAAAGGTTGGACCAGATGATCCTTGAGGTCGCTTCCAACTTGGTGTTCTACGATTCTGCGATTCTGTGACTGTATGAGCGTCCGTGCATTTATTTCTAATTGCTATTTCTGTGAGTGCCACAATAATAAATTAGGTCTTTGGCCAGCTATTCCAACAATTTCACTTTACTCAGTGGAAATATTTTTGATTTATATACATAGTCACATGATCAGAATTTGACCTTCTGTTTAGTTTTTTGTTATGCTGTGTGTACAATAACAATCTAATGAACTTGTGCCATTTCAATGGCTATGCTGACATTAACAAATGGCCCTGGAACACAGCAAAGATTCCTTAGCAAGATAAGATACTATAAATTTAGCTACTAGAGCATTGCAAGTGACGATGCAGAGGTTTGATTTTTAAACAGAATAGCTGCGTTAATCCAATCTCCATTGAATGCACAAAGGAAGAAATCATGGTAATTAGGAAGAGACAAATGGCAGCATTCACTTGTGGAATTCTGGGCCCACATAAGTGTCTAGTAACCACTTTAGGTCTTTAGGTTTCTTACTTGGCAGAAAAGGAATTATACACAAGGGGAACTTGCATACTGGATGGAGGCTCCACTCTGTCTCCAGACACACAGAACATCTACCGGATGAGTGAAAACAGGTTTATAATAATTATGCAGGGAGCTGGAAACAGCCTGGTTGCCTAATACATTCCATTTTCATTTTGCATTTTTCTTGTATCTATGTTAAATATTCTAATACCTCCACTAAGGCTGTTACAAATCAAAAATTTAGCCTAGAAAAATGTGTTTTCCTTTGTCTCATGAAACTGTCTTCGAGTTTGTCTAAATTAGAAACTGAAAAAAGCACATTTTCTTCTCTGGGACTTGTATTCCCCAGGAAAACTTTAGCAACCTGCTAAAATACTAGCTGAACGTGAACAACCTGAGAGTGAATCTATTCTGCTCGGTAGAGGTACATGCAGAATTATAAATGTCCTAAAGCTTTCAGAGTCATGACAGTGGAAGTAGAAGGTGAAGGAGAAAGATGGGCATATTGTCTCCACTTTCCAGACTCAGCAAAGCACAAGCTTCTAATGACGGAAAAGAAAATTAAAATGGATGGACTTTGCTTTCTGTAATGGTGGTGGTGGCAGGGGCTCATTTTCTCCTGTGGAGTAGGAGTCGGTCTCAGCTGCTAGATATTCAAATGAGACTGGTGGCTCAAGCTCAGGTCTGCATGCATGCTGAAGAATTGAGTTTGGGGGTTTTTCCTGGACGTGTAACTTAATTTACAAATCAGAAAATTCCCTCCCTCTCCCTCTTTTTAAAAAAAGATTGGAAATTCTCTACAGAAAGTGTGACCATTAGACTGTATTATATGAATGTTCCAGAATTTAATAAATGTTACATGCACTGTGTCTATAGAAAGCACATTTGTGTGTCTTCGATAAATTAATTGTACAGAATGTCTGATTATACATCTACTGTTTCCCCTTTCATTTAATGTGTGGGACAGATGCATAACGAGATAAAATGTCCTGACTTAACCAATGCAATTTGGCATTTCCTCAGATTAGTCCTTGCTTTTTCATGATAAAAATATTTTAATAAAAGCGGGATAGCATTGTTTTTAGTATTTCATGGACTGGAAAATGTGTGCTGGAAAGTCTATAATCTCTGCGTATGTTTTAAAAAGATAACTCAAGCTTTGTAATTCTGGAGGTTCCTTATATAGTGACTGACTTTTTATATTAGTGTTTCTTGGGGGAGCAGAGATAATAAAGATGCTTTGCCCAGGACATAGTTTCCCTCCCTCTGTGTGTATTTGTAATATTTAATTCAGTCTGTAAGTATGTATCACTCACTACAAATAAAAAAGTTTAAGTATGTTCATTATTACACAGATTTATTAGTATTTTTGAACAGAGTGAAAACAGAGGAGAAGAGAAAAATAGTGCCTTAGAATAGGAATCCCCAGGAGGCAAAGACAAACCCAATCATTATATAGATTTTAAACAAGTAGCATTTTTACCACATTGGGTGTCACAGAGCAGAATAAGATAAATGCACCAAAAGTAATAAATTGCCTTGCCTGTCAAATACAGTTTGAAACACCTCCTGAGCACAGGAAAGAGTGCTCTTTTGCTAAAGATCATTAAATCAATGCACTTTAAGTCTTGCTTGTGTGTTGATATTTGTATCTTTGTATCTGAATGTTTTACTTTGATCCTGGTGTAGAAATTATTTGAATTTCAAAAATGCAAAATAATAAAACCTGACATTTTAAAGAATTCTATTGAGGACTTATATTCAGGTGGCCTAATTTCCAGTACCCAGCCTCATGCCTATTTCAAAGTACTTATCTACTAGAAAAGACTTGTTCTTTGTGGAGTATAGACCAGCTTAATGATTGGCCCTGCTTGCTGTTAAATGTGAAATTAGAAGCCTCTCAGACAACCAGGAACAGAGTATGAGTATTTGTCCCTATGCTTTTCAAATTTTATTCATTGTGAGTAATCCTTATGTAACTATTCTGTTACTATTCAGCTTCTGTTAGGAGTAATCACAGAAGTGTTTATTGTGTTAGATCCTTGAATTGTGATTGCAAGTCAATTTTGGTATAGAAGTAAGTTAAAAACAACTAGCTGTTGTTTACATGCAGTGAAATTGGAAAGTAAAAGTGAAGGAAATCAGTTTCTTGTGACTTACGCCTAGAATACCAGACCTTCTGAGAAGGATCGTGTCTTTTCAGAAAGTCGCTCAGAAAAATAATCACCCAAACATACCAGTTGTCCATATTTAGAAAACAAAATGTTCTCACATGAATATGCTCTTTTAACTCTGCTGTGATTACAGAGCAGAGAAGAAAAGACAGATTCAGAAATCCTTCTCCTAGATCTGCAAACATCCTCTTGTGAAGCACTGAGAAAATTATTAAGAACCTGTTTTTAATAGCAAAATTTTATAATATGGAGCTACTAATTTTGTTCATATTAAGTCTTTTAAGATGCTTTATTCATGAGGAATTTTAAGTTAAATAGTAACTACTGAAATTACTTAAAAAGATATTCAGTTAAGGACTAAAAAGAAGCCTAAGTATGATGTTCCCATTGAAAATTTACTTCCTTGACTTCCATGGAAGCAGGATTAGGCTGATAACAATGATTTTTTTTCTTTTAGTGACCAGATATATAATTTGTTTAATTGGCCTTTGGATCACATCTTAAGCAGCTTTCAGATCTGCACTAGCTGCAGATCTGGAAGGAGACCTCTGGAATACCACTCTGTTGTTTTTCGTCATCATGGCAAGAATCAGCAAAAAGACGTTTCAGAGGTGAAGTATGACTCTTTTTTAAAAGCTGATAAACTTCCTCTCTGATATCCCAGAAGAAACATTTTGTACGTGTTATGATGAAAACAGTGTAATTAGTGTCATATTCTGAAGTCAGCTTTAGGAAACTCCTGATTTAGTTCTTGAGAACTCCAAGCTGCTGACTTGCTTCTTCTGTCCAAAGGACAGCAACAGGGCTTCTAGAGTCCTGTGAGACAACTATTGTGTCAGAGACATATGTGATTCTTTTCTAATGACTTTTAAGTCAGGACGCTAATTGGAATTAATTGAATGGTATCCTCAAGCTGTAGTGCTATTTTTTTGCCCTGGCTTTCGATTGCAAACCTAAAGAAACAGTATACCTGTCGTCACAAGAACTGGGCTTTAACTGCCTGTTTTCATTGTCATGATTTATGGTACTTATGAGTTCATTCCCTCTGGTAGAGACTCAAACAGGGAAATCTGCATGTCTTCTTTCAAGACATATTTCTTTAAAAATGCTACAATCTTTTTCTCCTGGAATTTTACAAAACAGCAGTCAGAACCTCAGCCAGTGTAAATTGGCCTCCTGTATTGACCATGACAGAGCTCAGCTAATTTATATTAGCTGATTATCTGGCCTATGTTTTCTTAACTTTCAAAAATGCAGAAGGCTTTTTCAGGGACCAAAAAAGCCATGCTTGACCTTTAAAATTACTTACACACAAGGGAGATGAGAAATGCCTGTGTTTGTTCTTAATCCCTTACTGCTTTAAAATTTAAACAAGTGTTTTAAAAATAGTTTAGGCCAGTCTTAAGCACTTTGATGGGACTAACAACATTGTCACTTTTTTTTTTTTTTCCTGAGACCTCCAATTTCATTTTAGCCAAGGTTAGACCTCTCATTGCCAAGCTAACTTTGCACTGGGGAAGAAAGGAAGTCAAATACTGAGAAAGACCCACCTGTCTTCCTTGACAGTGGCAGTGATACGTGTCCGACAATTTTTTACTACCCATTAACACAAATTGAGTTGCGTGACTTGGACGTTTGGGACTTTCACTTCATTACATTGTGCAGCATTTAAATTGCCCTTCTGGTTTCCAAGTCAATCCTGCTTGGCTGGGATCAAACGTACCTCGCACTAATTCTGCCTGTGGCTTGTTTCTACAGCACAGGAAGCTCTCTGCAGAGTGACTTCTGCAGTCCAACAAGCACAGAATTACATCACACAGTCGGTTAAGGAGAACAGGCAACACCCTTCCAGTTATTTTAGGGATAGGTGCCTGGAGCTAACAGGAGCAGAAGTATCATGGCTTGCTACAGTGGAGCAATTCTCTAGACATTGCCCTGTTAGACAGGACCAAGTGATTTTTCTTGTTACTTATTCCAGTAACAGGCAGCCATAGCCCTGCTGCTTACAGGGATGATCTGTGCTGGCCTCCCAGCCATGGGAGGAGGAAGGTGAGGCATGGAAGGCCAGGTGATTCCTGGCCATAAGCCCTCTCCTCTTCTCCCTTGCAGATGACTGCATTGCAGCCATGTCAACCCTTTCAGCACGTCTTTACCTTCACACTCCAGAAGGGTGGTGTCAATGGAGTATGTCCCTTTCCCATATGAAGGCAAATTTAGCTGCTCTGAAGATGAAGGTGGAATTTGATTTTGCTTGCACAACTGCAGTTTTGAGCTAGGTTTTTAACAACAAAATTTTTTCTATATGCAGCCAGGTGAAAAGACCATTCACACTCCTGGATTGGATATAGGCTTTGTGTGCATGAATGTGTTGGTTCAGTGCAGTAGTGTAGTTCTGAAACTAACTCTCAGTCATCCCCATTTAAGGCACATCGGCTTGATTTCTAGAGTAAATTTTGTTCGTGTGTACTAGTTTCCATCTATATGAAATTAAACCAGAAGCTTTTCTCCAGGAACTTACAGATGTGCTCTAAACCTTAGTGGGGGTCCAAACCACTGACCAGTCTTTGGAGCATCTATGGATCATGTGGGGATGTTCAGTTTAAGACATCAGACCAGATCTACTCTGAAGGACAAGCCCTTCGTACATAATGTGCTTGTAGGGGCATCAGCAGCTTCAGTCTGCCAATCTGCTTTTGTTTGCTGAATTACGTGTGAAGGTAGATGTAGCCTTATCTGCCTGAAGAGAGATTTATGGGCTCTTAAGACTTTCCATGGAACTAGCCCAGAGCTAGGTGGAGGAAAGGCTAAATAGTCTGTGGTAGACGATGTCTATGGGAACACCTAGAGGCTTATATTTTATTGAGCTGTTTGGTGGGAATGCATGCTTCGTGCCATCATTTCCTGGGAAGCAAAAAGCACTTCACAAAACAGATGCATTTTTAGACACTCTTCCTTCATTGCACAATTGGAGCTGTAACTTTGATCAGTCTTGAACTTGCTTGTGGGCATAAAAAGCACAGACGCATAGGTTTTATGTACCTTTTGAATTTTGTTTATTGGTTGAGCTCAAAGTGAAGAAAGTGAAGAAATCCTTGTCACAGAATATAACAGACAATAAGTTCTAAGACAGTGTTTCCATTGACTGGATAATTAAGCTCTGCTGCTCGGTTCCTGGATAGCTCTGTAGCTTTACTCCTGAAAGTTATATGAATAATGTCATTTTTCTCTCCTTATCTAGAAAGTAATTATATTTAATAGCATACAAATGTATTAAACATATGCAGAACAAAAAAAATGGATTTTTTGCTTACATTATTTCCATTATAATGTAATTATTTTATAAAATTCTGATTGCATAGCCCATATAAGACCAAAAAAAAAAAAAGAAACCCAGATGGAGAAAGAATAAACTTACTCTTAACTTTTTAACTTTTCTTTTCTTGTTTGTTTTGATTTTCTGTTGTATCCAGTAAATGAATTCCAGATGTTTTCACAGTCTTCCCACTTATTTCTCATACTATGCTATGCATTTAATTAGGCAATGTTTGCTGTGTTTGCAAGTTTTTCTCCTTTTGGATCTGTTTTATATAATTCATATGTTTATATAAATACATATGATACTACATATTAAATATCGTGTATTATATCTTGCATATTGTGTATGTTATTATATATTTTGATGTATTTTATATATAATGTTTTATATAATTTTCATCATTACAGTCTACACACAGATGAGAAGAAAATCACATACTGTAACTCATGTATCACATATGGCATAAAATTTCGACTGGTGACATGACTATAGCCCAGCAAATTGTGTTTCCTCTAAAAGAATCTTTTCAATAACAACTTCATAGTGATTTGAAAATCTGGGAATCACAAGCCTTTTGTAACATATTTCAGTGGAAAAATTACACCGTGTTCCTAGAACAGTCAATCATTTGATGAAAAGAGATATTGCTCTTGCATGTTCTTCACAGTGTTTGACTTAACATTCTGTGTTTTTTATAAAACAGCAAGAGAACATGAAGGCTGTCCATGAACACCTAACCCACTGGAAGCAAGAGAGATGTACTGCAATGCGTTATTACTTTCTCTATGTGAACTTCAACCATGCGGATTTATCCAAAATAAAGTAATTTTTGAGTTTATGAAGCTAATGAATTTACTGATAACATTCTCCATCACTTGGTAAACCTCAATATGAACTCATTATGGCTACGGCTTTGCTTTTAGGTCATGGTGAATCCTTTCCCTTCCTTTTGAAGGGACGCAACTTTGATGTTGGTCTCATGCATACATTAGTAAGAGTGGTGCCAGTATATCCCAGAATTGGATATGCAGTTCTTAGGGACACACGAAGAAGGCAGGTGAAACTGCTGGAGTCCTACTTGTTGCACATTTTCATTCTCAAGTAATGTTCTAGCTGAGAGTTAAGACAACTCTTTAATTTTTAAATTATCACTAGACTAATAGAAAGACTGCAGAGAAATTACATTATAGAACTATATAGTTTTACTTCTAAATTCTAAGTAGAACAGCTTAATATTTTGGTGTTCTTTTATATAGAATTGGTTTTTACATGAACTCAGATTTGATAGGTCTTGTAAAGGCTTTGTTTTTTTGGAAAAATATTTATGCAAGATAACTACTCATAATTAGCATAGACAGAAAGGAGAAATAGCTACAAAGTTGGGACATAAATGTTGACCGGAGTTTTTGACAAGGCATTGATTCCTGCATTTTTTAGATTTCATTAAAGAGCTTAGAAAGGGCAAGGAGTAAGAGTGCTGTGTTTGCCTGATGCTGGCAAGACCAGAAGTCTTGCCTTTCCAAAGCAAGTGTGTACAGTACTGTTGTTTACAGTACTGCGTATTTTATATTTAAGTGAGAACTGTAAGGTAGAGTAACCACTTTACAGAATAAGTTAAGATTTTACACTTTGAAACATTTTAATAGCTAGTTTCATACATATCAAGGAGATAGTCAAGATTTTGGAAAATACTCAACTTGCATATAACAAATCACAGAATCACAGAATCACAGAGGTTGGAAGGAACCTCAAAAGATCATCTAGTACAACCCCCCTGCCAAGGTAGGACCACCTAGAGCACATCACTCAGGAACGTGTCCAGTGAGTTTTGACTGTCTCAAGAGAAGGAGACTCCACAACCTCTCTGGGCAGCCTGTTCCAGTGCTCTGTCACCCTCACGGATAAAAAGGTTTTCCTCATGTTAACCCGGAACCTCCTATGCTCTAGCTTGAACCCATTGCCCCTTGTCCTATCGCTTAATGAGACCGAGAAGAGCCTGGCTCCATCTTCCTGACACTCACCCTTAACATATTTATAAACATTGATGAGGTCACCCCTCAGCCTCCTCTTCTCCAAGCTAAAGAGACCCAGCTCCCTCAGCCTTTCCTCATAAGGGAAAAGACTTGTATGTGCCCATGAAGTAAGCCACATATCACTGAATCATATTCATGGATATAAGTATCAGTCTACAAAAAAAGTCCCACAATTAATAGTACTGGAGGTACAAAAAAAATAACGCTTGTTGGATTTTGATTGAGTGTTTTGGGTTTGTGTGGCAAGGTTTTGGTAACAGGAGGGCCACAGTGATGGAGGCTTCTGCAAGAAGCTACTAGGAGCTTCCCCTGTGTCTGACAGAGCCAATGCCACGTGGCTCCAAGACAGCCCTGCTGCTGGCCAAAGCCGAGCCCATCAGCACCAGTGGTAGCACCTCTGGGATAACAGAGTTAAGAATGAAAAAAAAGAAAAAAAAAAAAAAGCATGGGAGCTTTTGCAGCCAGAGAGAAAAGTGAGAAAATGTAAGAAACTCTGCAGACACCTAGGTCAGTGAAGAAGGAGGGAGAGGGGGGAGGAGGTGCTCCAGGCACCGGAGCAGAGATTCCCCTGCAGCCCATGGTGAAGACCATAGTGAGGCAGGCTGTCCCCCTGCAGCCCATGGAGGAGGGGTGGTTAGTTGTAGATATTCCACCTAAAGCCTGTAGAGGACCCCACGCCAGAGCAGGTGGAGGCACCTGAAGGAGATTGTTTCCCTGTGGGAAACTCGTGCTGGAGCAGGCTCCTGGCAGGACCTCTGGATTCATGAAAAGAGGTCAGAGCAGGTTTACTGGCAGGACTGGGGACCCTGTGGGGGACACACGCTGGAGCAGTCTGCTCCTGAAGGTCTGCACCCTGCGGGAGAGACTCACACTGGAGAAGTTCATGGAGGGCTGTCTCCTGTGAGAGGGACCCCACTCTGGAGCAGGGGAAGAGTCCTCCTCCTGAGGAGGAAGAAGAAGCAGCTGAAACAACTTGTGATCAACTGACCATAACCCCCATCCCCCTGTGCCACTGGGGGGGAGCAGGGAGAGATTGGGAGTGAAGTTAAGAAGGGAGGGGCGGGGGGAGATGTTTTAAGATTTGGTTTTATTTCTCACTGCTCTGCTCTGTGTTTGCTTGGCAATAAATTAGGTGAATTCCTCTCTGAATCTGGTTGGTTTTCCTGGGACGGTAATTAGTGAACAGCCTTTCCCTGCCCTTATCTTGACCCACGAGCTGTCTGTTACACCTTTTCTCCCCGGTCTAGTTATGGAGTGGGAGTGACGGAGTGGCTCTGGTGGGCACCTGGGCTCCAGCCAGGGTCAACCCACCACATTGAGTCATTCCTGTATTGGCCTGGAGTAACTCTGGATGCAACACTGCTGTGTAACTCTGTTGTGTGGCCTTCCTGTAGAAGTCATGTATGTCTACAGAAATGTCTGCTTTCTGCTGTGATGTGACAGTATGTATGTCTTCAAGGTGTGTGTGCAAATCACATTGTTGCCCCTGCCACAGAGTACCCAAGCTATGCTGCTGTCATTCCTGGGGGCCCCAGCCTTCAGCCAGGAAAGGCCCAAAGGCTCATCAGTCAGTGCAATAATTTCTGTGACAAACATATTCTTCGAGGCACTCATCAGCTCAGGCTACTTTGAGCTACTCTTTAAAAGAAGCCAAGCTGGTTTATTTAATTTACTGTGCCTTGTAGGCATCAAGTCTGACTGGATTCTTTTCCTGCACAAAATGGCAGAAATCCTGAAATGGCAGAAAAACGACATATCGTTAACATGGCCCAGGACTGCAGCTTCTGCACAGATCCTGAGTATTTTCCCATCCTAGCTCTTACGCTGCACAGCCAGTTTTCAGTAGGTTTGGGAGTTACAAAGTTCAAGCTCATGCGGTCCTCAGTTGGCCTTCATTTAATGTCATGCTGCTTTGTCTTTTAGCGCTCCTGCTAACTGCTTTCTGTTCTC
This sequence comes from Psophia crepitans, assembly GCA_013399095.1. Classification (NCBI taxonomy): domain Eukaryota; kingdom Metazoa; phylum Chordata; class Aves; order Gruiformes; family Psophiidae; genus Psophia; species Psophia crepitans. Next base: position 131,182 of record VWZZ01000527.1, read on the forward strand.
ATTCAGCTCTCTTCACCTGCTAGTCTCAATGTCTTAACAATATCATGTGATTTACCCCCTGCACTTCTGCTGTTCCTTTATACCGATTCTTTCTGACGTGCCTTTTGTTGTGTTCCACCTCTTGTATGATTCCTTTCTGCTTCATTTGTGCCTAACGAAGCAAAAGCCATTCCTCCTTTCTTCTTTGTGTCTCAGACTAATTGTGTGTTTGATAAGGTCTCTTTCAGTAAGTACTTGCTTTCCCGCTTTACTTTCCCCTTCCTGTACCTTCCCAGGAGATTAAAACCTCACATTCCTGAGTTAGATTTTATAACATCTGTTTTATTGTCATTTTGTTGCTTTCACTCCTTCCCTTCCTTGCTCTTTTTAGAATGGTACTGCAGTGTTTTCTGATCAGTTGCATACAAATGATTTTCCATTTTTATATTCCCGATCACTTCCTCTACCTATAGTCTCTCCTAAAGCAGTGGCTCTCTACCTCCAAGATAAAAAAGGTGAGCCTGAGTTATTGCAATATCTTACTGGAGGGTCTGGAGAAAAAAAAAAAAGCTTTCATTCAAATGAAAGTAGCTACAGTAGTCTCATGTTCTGAAAATATGCATATTCTTTTTTTCTTTTACTCTCATTTATGGACATTCTTCCATTCATTCTTCTCAGTTCTTCCTGTATATCAGATAATATATTTTATACAGCTTACTTTTTCTACATCTATACAACATGTAGCAGTCTTACTTTATAGTAGAGTGCCTTCTCCTATTTTTCCTTGCTTGTTCTTCTTGAACATGTCACATTTTTGGCAGCAATATGTTAGTGAAGCCTGTGCCTGGCTTTTAAATTGCCAGATAAACTGCTGTGTTCATTATTTATCAAGACCCGATAAACATTCAGTTTATGCCTGAGTTGCTGATACTGTTTTTCTCTTAAAGGACTCAAATATGATATTTGAATCTATATTATTTGTGAGGATTTCAATATTTTTTCTTTTTCAAAGCACAAAGGAAAATTTAGAAAACCAGTTTTATGTCTTGAAGCTGCAGATATAACTGACACTTAGCATCATTCACCTTGCAGAGATGGTGAGCTGCTGTTGAGCTTGAGTTTGACCTTGAGTATTTTAATGCATACATGTGTATAAGATAAGAATATATACTGGATTGGACCAAAGCCCAGCGAGCCTAGTACCCTGTTCCCAGCAGTGGCAAAACTTAGGGAATCAGCATTACAAAATCATTCAGGTTGGAGGGGACATCAGAAGATGTCTAGTCCAACCTCCATATTTTCAGAAGCCTTTTCTTAGGTATTGGAAGATGGCTATTAGGTCCATCTTAAGCCTTCTCTTCTCCAGGAGAACAAATACAGCCTACAGTATTACTTCCCCAGAAAACTCTCCTGAGTTCCATGAACTTGTGGCTCATTGCCTAAATTTTTGTCAGGGGTGGTATTTTGGTCTTTTTTGTGTTTTTTTTAGTAGCCTTTGATCATTTTGTCTTTCATTAACGCTTTGGAAATTTTGTGGCAAAAAGGTTCCTAGCTCTGCTGCATTACTTTGTTTTGACCCAGCCAATCACTAGTTCTATTTGATGACCCCTACTTCTGTTGGAAGAGAGAGGTCACAGTCTGTTCAGTGGCATAATGATGTTTTTTTCTTCTTAATACTTTTAAACATTGTTTATTTTTCTGATAGTTACTGAGTACTGAGCAGAGAAACATCTAGTATAACCCTTGAACTCATTCATGTGGGGTACTGGTCCATTAGCATTTTTGTTTTCTTTTGTGCAGCACTTTACAGTTATCTTCACTGAATCTTATCTACAATTCTAACATCCGGTCACTGTGTCTCATGCTCTCCTTCTACACTTAATAGCTGATGCTTATCTTTATTATCCTTGAATAATATAATAGTCACAGGAAACACTGTCACCTTGCTATTTTTTTAAATTTTGGGCAGCATAGTCCTAGCATATATACACATAGACATTCCTCCAGGGGTCAAGTGAATCCTACCCAGCATTTCCTATCTTTATCCTGCCTTTAATTCACGAGTAAATGTTCTCTCTTATTCTGAGTCCCCGCAAGAGCTTTTGATGAAGCACCTTGCTGAATGCCTTTTAGAATCCCAGGTATGCAGCAGCTGTATGTCCCCTATGAACGAGCTTGCTGCGTCCTTCAAAGAATGCCAGAATGCTTGTAAGGCAAAGCCTCCCTTCCGAATAATGCCTTGAGCTCTTCTGTATTTTATTGTATTTGTTTGGTTCTGTTCTTTGCTGTAATCAACACCAATTTGTCCAGTGCGGATGATCAGCTTACTAGTCCCTAGCTCATTGGGTCTGTCCTGGAAACCATTTTGAAAACTAGCATCATATCTGCTTCCTTCCAGTCCACAGGCACTCAGGTACTTCTAATTCAAAAGTTGTACATCGCACTTACTAACTGAGCTACTTTATCCTTGAGTTTTTTGGTGAATGATATCTGGTCCTGGCTGTTGTAATTCATTTTATCTATTTCTTCCATAGCCTCTTCTACCAACACTTCAATTTGAGTCAGTGCCTGTAATGAGTTCCCAGTAAAGAAGGTTTCTGGCCTGAGAGCCTTTTCATGTGCACCACAGTGAATACAAAAATAGAGGATTAATTTTGTTTCTTTTTTTATGGCCCTGTCTTCCCTGAGTGCTCCTTTACCCTCTGAATATCTGCTGGCTCGTTGGACTCCCTGACAGACTTCCTGTGCCTGATATGTTTGAAAAAATATTTATTGTTGTTTTTTGCAAACTTTCTTCAAGTGGTCTTCTGGTTTGCCTTACTGTGTTTTTATATTTAACCTGCCAAAGTTTCATCCTCTCTAGTTTCCATATTTGGACACTACTTCAACATTTTCAAACTTGCCTTCTCACGTTTACTAATCTCTCTTGCACTGCTGTTTAGCTAGACTGGCTTCCTTTTGCTTTTCTCAAACCTTTCATGACAGGAAGTATGCATATCCTTTTTACCTTCAGTATAGTCTCTCAACTGTGCTCATGCTGCTGGCAGAGGTTTAACTCTTTTAGTCAGCTTTTAATCATCTTTTAGCTACCCTTTTAGCGTATTTTTAACTGGCTTCAATATTTTTAGGTAGTTCTTTTTGGAGATGACCACAATCATAATTACCTTTTAATGGTTTTTTTTTTGTTGTTGCTGCTGCTGCCAATGTTTTAAAACATATTGTGGTCACTTTCACAGAATTGTTCTCCGTCAGTAAATCACGATGAGGACAGCTGAGTTGAATTTAAATAGAGCATATCTCCAGAGGGCAAAAACACACCATTTTTTTGTCCAGTTTTTTAAATATGGTTATTTCCCCTAAAAGCTTTCCTAGAATTCTTCATTTTGGAATTGAGCTTCCCTCTAAGTTCCAGTCTGGAGACAGGCTAAATGATTCTGTGTTGTGCAATCTACTGCATCAGTGTCTATCTGTTTAAGAGTGTGAGTGAAGCATACAGGCAATTATTTTAAAAATGCTTTAGTATATCTGGTTAGACTCTGTTGCAGAAGCATCCTGCCTATGTCTTGGCACACTCATATGCTAATAAATGTCAGAAGAGCAGAATAAAACAGGCTGCATGAACCCTACGGATTCGCCTAACCTGGAGGAATCTTCATGAGACTCTTTAAAACACAATTATATCCCTTTTATCTCTCTGCATTCAATCTGAATGATTTTATTGTCATATAATTAGTAACATATGTTCAAAATACATGAAATAGAGTGTACATTTTCCAAACTGATTGATTATATCTACCTTTACCCTCTCTTTTGTAAATCTTCTCTTATCTCCCATAACTGATTTGGTGAAATAACCTGCTGAATTTATACTAGGAAGTACTGTGATATCCACCAAAATAGCAGTTTTCACCATTATCTCTAATTAATCAGAGAACAGTTGTATTAGTAGTACTGGCCCCCTCTGACTATTTTTATTAATATGGGATGTGATTCACTGGTGACTGAACATACAGTACAGAGTACATCAGCTTGTTTTTGCTTGATGTTTCTTGCAGAATTAATAACCTCTGATATTTTTCTTTAAAAGGTAAACTGCACAGCTTCATCTTTTTCCCAAATATGTTCCAAGTGCATAACATAGCAAAATAAATCCACATAGGCATGTTAACACTATCCTAGGCCTATTGCTCTAAAAAGTTTCTTCTTCAGTTAATCAAAATATGACTGCACATTTTTAACATGTCTTCTTCAGTCCAGCTGGAGCCCTTGCTTAGATAACACTGCAGAGCCCCAGAAAGAGAAAAAAGAGTGTTTAGTCTAAGTTAAACTGGTTTAGACATTTCATTCAGCAGACTTCAAGCAGGAGCATAAGGCTGCAACATCCCTTTTAAGCTGACCTGTACTGGCATTGTCAGGATTCTACTATTTGTCCTCTCTATCTCCATACCTCACACCCATCATTGTCAGCACTTGCAGCCATCTGACTGCAAAAAAAAAGAGAGTCAGTTCAAAAGGCTACATTAACAAAAGGACATTTCACCTTTTTTTAAAGGAGTTAATTTAAAAATAAAAAAATTAAGAAGAGTTAAAAAGAGTTAATTTTCTGCTAGGCTGGCTCTCAGATCATCATGGAGTTAGAAAAGAATGGGAACTGGTAGTAAGGGCGAAAAAGGAAACAGCAAAAGCAGAAGTTGCTGAAGTTATATCTGACATATGTAGACTTGGACTTCACAGTTAGCTAGATCTTTGTGAGAATGGACATTACAAACAATGGGCAATTTCAAACCTTTGAGATTGCTTACTGCCATCTTCCAAGGCACCATCTATCCATCCTTAATGGCAATTTCTACAAAGAAAGAGAAATAGCAAAAAGTAGCTGGAGTGAACAGGAAGAATATTTGCTGTAGTGACTGTGGTAAAAAATCGTATTTAGAAGGGTGGAGAAAGAGGGTTTTCTGCAAAAACAGGAGAGGAGAAAGCAAGTTTTCACAAGTACCTTGCTTTCAGTTATAGTTTTTCCTACGTCTTTAATAAAACTGGAATTTTCACCAATTTCCACATTCTAGAACTGATATATTGACTGAGACACCACAGTTATTTTCCTTGTATCTGCAGCTGCAGAAGACATTTTTAGATAAATCTGGGTGAAGGGATTGGCACTGCAGTGGTTTACATTCTGTATTATATTTTTAGGAAAGAAAAAATAAAAAACATTTTCTTTCAATGAAAGGACTAGCTATGAGAAAACCACTCGAAGTTGTGCAATTCAGATGATTATGAAATCTGCACATTTTTGCCCAGGATGTGATGTATCTAGCTGCCAAGTCTGGAACTCATGTGCTTTTGTGTCACAGTAGGCTAACTCAGTATTCGCTGCAGAGACTATCCCACAACTTCAGAAAATGGGGGCAAAGCAGGATTGTATGGTCTCCAAGTGCTGTTAGCTAAGATGGGAAGCTCAACAAGTAAATATGAAATCCCTCTTATTTCCCATCATGTCCTATCTTAGTCATTGTGTACAAAAATTCTCTGAGTTTTACCTTAACTTATTGCCCATTGAACCTGTTCCTCTGATAAAAAAAAAAAAAGGTTAATATTTTTATGTTCCCACTTTCAGTGGTTGGACCACATTGGATCAAAGGCAATGTAGATGCAGCTACTTACCAACAATGAAGCAGAGGTTGAGAGAAGAGTTTACCAAAACTTCCTTTTCCCACTACTCCCCGATGAGGGTGAACACTTAAGGAGTAATAGTGCTTGTTGCTCCTGCTCTTAGTGGATGATTTCTTTGTCTTTCTGCATGAATCAGGCTTCAGCCAAAGAACAGTCTAGTGACTGAAGGACATAAGCTGGTTGTATTCATAGCACTGTTAGCTGTATGGTGACCCTGCTTGAAGTATGAAGCTATACAAGCTCATTAACTGCTGATTTGTGGTGTGGGTATCAGGGTGACTGCTCTTTTATTTTGACTTCTCCCACTCCCAAAAGTTTTGAATTGGATCTTCGTGTGCAGTGAAAAGAGAATATAGATCTTTGGTTCAACTGGTATCTTCCTTCCTTCTCTTTTCACATAATAAACCAGCTTGCTTTAGATTCTTTCTTTTTTAGGATTTGAAATTCACATAAGATAACTTTGCTGTCAAGATGTCTATGAAAAACATTTGAAACATTTTCATTTGATTAGCTTGATTGCTTGCCCCAAATATATTGTAATGTTCTACAAATCTAGTTTGCAGCGCGGTGCCAGAAATGAAAGCTTTTTAATTTTCAGCTAAGCTACCTTTCTGGTACTTCTTTAATGACTGCAGTGCAAGGACCTAAAGGTGTGAACTGATGGAAAGTAATGGGGGGATGTATTAAACTTCAAATCCCTTAGCATGATTAGATTCAATTTCATTTTGGAAGTGGGTCAAAACTGACAGAAAGAGCAGAATCTTATTTTAGAAAACACACAAAGGAATGCTAAATTCTAACAAACATTAAATTTTCTTAAATTCTAATCAGTTAAAAAAAGACTACTCGTTTTTTTTTTCCTGAGGTACTAGATAGTGATGACATTTGTCTTGTGTTGTTGCACTAAATCCAGTTACTTCACAAGGAATTTCATTGTCTAATTTCTCTGAGAAGAAAGAATTGTTCTGGCATCCTGCAATTCCCTGCCCTGGCCAAGCACCTTGCAGGAGGGACCAGGCTACCCCACAGCAACCCCACTTGTCAGTGTGTGGTGGAAACGGCTGTTGTCCTCAGTGGTCTCCTAAGAAGCCCTTGTCTTCTGTTGCTGGGAGCTGCACACTTGGTTTCAGAGTTTTCATTGCACAGATCTCTGCTGGAGGTGAGGACAAGTGGAGACCTTCCCAGGCAAGGGCATGGGGAGTGGGATTTATGTGGCAGGCAGGAGGAATTTGGGAAGCGGCATGGTGAATTTGAGGAAACGGCTTGAGAGAAAGGGGGCTGCAGTGCTAATGCATAGACCTTTGGGCAGACCTGAGAGGTAGCAGCCTGGTAGAGTAGAAGTGTGACTCCTGATATTTTGGTGAGTGAGAAAGGGGTGAAAGAGAAAAGCTTGATTCTTGCAAGAAGCATTTTTACAGCTAGCTATATGAGATGTGACGTTACAAACTGATCATCGTGGGGTTTTTTTTTCTGATTAAGCTTAAAAGCTTGTTCTCAAATTTCACTTCTAGATTTCCTGCTGTTACTGTAGAGTTACACTGACATTCGTTATGTTGTTTTACATAATCATGTTTAAGATGCTTATAATCATATATTTTATTATTTTGTATAAGTCATGGAGCACAGAGTCCTAGAGACTTGTGTTGGAGAGATTTGTAATTAAAATTAGACTGTAAAAACAACACAATTACTCCATGCATCTGACCTCCGCATATTAGGAACTAATGTTTATTTTAATGTCAAAGCCAATTTTTTACACGTTTTGATAGCTGTTGCTGTGCAAATTAAATATCTGGAAGTAAGTAAATTCAGTGATGGAAATTTGAAGATAAAATCGTATCAAATGAGACCGCCAAGTCATTTCCTCTGCCCTTCACGCTGTTTTCCTACAATTGTAAGCACTTCTACGCAGCGGCTATGGATTGGATTGCAACTCAGGCTGCAGTGTTGTATGAAGACAGCCAAGACAGCTCTAAAGAATGCAATCAGCAGTCTGGCACAGCACTCAGGGTGGTTAAATCTCTGATATAAAAAGTACAGTGGTTGGCACTGGATCTTGTGACTGTGGCTAGGTACGTTCTGATTCTTGTTTACAGCTATCTCATGCATCACATCAATACAATGCCATCTGTATTGTATGTCAGGCTATTTTTCTGTGTTTGTTCTGTACATCTGAGATCATTGAGATCAAATTGAGTACTAAGGGGATCACACACACACATTTAATATTTGTCTTACGCATCATGACAAAATAATCCATGTTCCACTGTGAAATTCTGGGATTATTTAAACCTATATACTCCACTGAAATTACTGGGATTTAGAAGTAAATCTTATTGTTGGAATCTCTAGGTCTAGTCTTATGTCTGTTGAAAATATTTTATATTTCAGTACATATATTTCTAGCAGCTTCAAATAGTGTTTGCACCAGTTCTTTGACATACACATGAGGAAGCCCACAGTGTGACATTTCAGAATGAGTATGCAAGGCTGGCACAATTACAAGAACATTTATTATTTGTAAACTGTACAGATATAACATAAAAAATTAGAAGTATGATGGCAGTTCCACAATTTATTTAAGATCAGAATCATACTTCTAAGACCAAAGATCCACCTTTATAAATAGATCTAGATAGGAATTAAATAGGTTTTTCCTTTCAGATATGTGCAGATGACTGAGGTGAATTTTAACAGCTTCTGTCCTTAACTTTCTTTTGTGGAGGGTAGACTAAGATTCCTGATGTTGTCAGTGTAGGGAATTACTTCAGTTCCTTCCTACTAAGACAGGAATGACAAAAGTATTATATATAATCTCCAGATATCAGAGGAGGAGGAAGTTACACCTATTAGCAGTGTGAAGAATAATATAATCATCCTTGGCTTTTCCTCCCTGGAAATGACTTCAGGGACAGAAAACTGTAGAAGTACTTATGACTCTATGGACCTCTCCTTTGGCCATCTGAAAGATTAAAACAATGTTTAATTCTACCTCTGCTACCATGCTGCTCACAGAGCCATGCATTTTGTAGCAAAACTAGAGGAAACCTTTAAGCTGCATGCAGGCATTTATCATATAGCCACCGGAGCTGTGTTGCTAGAACTGAACCACTTCATTATGGGATTTTATTTAGCTCTGGCCAAGAGTATAGCAAAGCAGATTGTGCAACATTCTGTTTTTACGGTTTCTGTATAAACATATTAAATAGATTTTTAATAAGAACTTCACGATACAGCAATTTATTAATAACAAACAAAGAATTTATACATCTGTTTTGATAGTGACTTTCAGAAATTCTGATTATGGGAAACTTGCAAGATTGAACCTAAACATTCTAATTCTAAATATTACTGGGATTAAGTTGAGTGAGACTCAGGCTGTGCCAGCTCCACTGCAGGCTTTCAGAAAAGATGTCTCTTGTGAATGCATATGTTTCTACCCATTCATTCAAAGCATGACCTCTTTTCTTATGTTCTCTAACTTGAAGCCAGAACCATTCCTATCTCTTTCTTACCCTTGATTTCTCTTCCTGGTCCCATTTTTCTGGCACAGACAACTCTATTTCCTTCTTTCTGGCTTTCTTCCGATCTACATATCTCTTCCTCACAATTGTCTTCCACTTGTAGTCTTTCTTTCTGGGCTCCACATTTCTCCTCACCAACTCACCAACTCCTCAGATAACCTTCCTTCCCTAGTCATCACTGCGTCTTGCCTTGTCCCCATTGCTCTGTGAGAGTTGTCTCTCTCTTATTTCAAGGATCTCAAACCTTCCCATCTCCTTGTGCCACGCTCCCCCCATTGCAGCTGTAAATTTTAACCTGTTCCAGCATCAGACTTTCAACAGTCCATAGATCCTGCTTCCAGTTTTCCCTTTTTGACTTACCTAGACGTTCACAGAAATGTACTTCCCTGAGTACTCTGCCAGCAGGCACCACAACCATCATCACCTGCTGGCTAAAAATGTGGATGTTTATAACCTCTGTGTGCTTACATTTCCCCTTATCTCCTGAATGAGGTTCCTGGGTACCAGCCCTTTAGAGTTGCCACAGTCTCGACATGGCTGAGTAGCTGTTTTCTGTGCTCACCTGGTATCATCTGTCAAATGCACTTCTTCCCTGCAGAGTACAGCTCATCGTCCATTCCCAGGCCACACGTCTTGCAGTTAGCCCTGTGCACAGTGGCATCTCCCCCATCTTCTTACTCAAGGACAAAGTAGTCCAAATTCTCTTCCAGGATGTGGAACACCCGGATTTGATTCCCACCTCTTCTTATGGCCCAGTCTCTACAGAGAACTCTGGAGTAAGGCTCTCCTTACTGCTGAGCCAGCTGGCGAACGCTAGCCCACGGTTCGATTCAATGCATGAACAGTGTGCACGATGGGAGAATTTGAACTCAGATGTGAGCTCGAAGTCTGTGCTAACATGGCAGTGTAGAGGTACCCTTTCAGTCTCTCCTGTTCCATCTGTTCCGTTTTGTAGGGAATAGCTATATTTTATAAGGGCAGTGAGGGAAAGTGAGTGAGTAAAAGAGAGAATGTCTTCCAAACTTGTGAGTCTGCCAGCTGGAATGGCAGCGTATCAAAAAGAACGTAATACATATGCAACACAATATAAATCACTAATTGACATGACTGTCACAAGGGGAGAGAGCCCTCCTTTCACTATGTGTCAGAATTCAGGTTTTGCAAATCACAGTGCTGCTGCAGAAAGCTTCTTACAGGTATCAGGCAATGCTGTCTAGTAAGGTTTTAAAATATTTTCATTGGGTATTTCTAAAGCATGATCATCTTTTATTGTTTGTATAAATGTCAGAATAATAATTCCAGAGACCACAAGTCTGTGGTGTTTATTGCCATCTAAAAATGTGTATAAAAGTAAGAAAAACACATCACAGCCTTAAAATCTTCTAATTCAGTCTTTTTGTTTGAACTCACAAGTTTAATTAGGAAAAGAAAAAGCCACAGTCACATTGATGATGGTCTTCATCTGTGCTGTTAAGAATTAAAATTTATAATGCTTTTCACTTTCTCAGTCATAGTGGTCTCCATTGTTCCAATAATTTTTGGAGACTACTGTAAAATGTAATGGCTCTTTACAATTTTGGGGGGTTTTTTTCATTATACTGTACCAAAAGTCTCATACTCTGTCCTTATATAAACTTAAATTTTGCTTCTGTTCTTAGTGTTTTATCCTCCACTAATATAAATCGTCAGAGCTACTCCATTCTCAAATAAACCACACAAATTTATATTACTGAGGTTTTATTTCCTAGCACTTGGACATAAATAGTAACTGTGAATAATAGTTTTTTTTTCTCTAACTATATAATAAAAAAAATAAAAAAGAAGTTCCATTAATTTCTTCTTGTAAGTCTTCCTCCTTTAAGCACTTCAAAAAACTGTGGTTCTCTGAACACTTTTCAGTTTGTCCATGTTTTTATTTTTCTGACATACATTTTGTTCCACGTGTAGTATCACCACAGTAATGGAGAAAGTAACTGTTACTTCCCTGCAGTGTGACTTGATTCTTCTCTGTGTGAAACCTAAGTTGTACTAGCGTTTTTGCTGCCAAATCTCCCACATTTAATTGGTTGAACATGATGTCTTTCAGACATACAGCTCATCTCACTGAGTATCTCGTATCTATATTTTCTTCTCCAAAATTTGTTGTAGTTATCTGCATTTGAATCAGATTCTGGTAGCTCTAATAAAACTGGAACAATTGGCATTTGATTTCAGCAAGTTTGATAGTAATATAAGATTATATTCAATGTCAGAAAGTCTAATAGTCTATTTCTTGATATACTCTGTTCATGTTTCTACCCTTTGTCAGGTCTTTATAGTAATCTATTCTTTTTTTCAAATGTGTTGGAATTCCTAACTGAGTGTAACCTGTGACTTTGTATTTTAGCTTTTATATATTGCTGATATTCCAGTAAATGGTATTTGCAGAAAGCTCAAAAGACTGAGAAAGATGTAATACACAAAAGCTAGAGAATACATTTTTATGTGTTGTCTTTACATGTATGTAACAAAATAATTATATGACTGCCCTTTTACCACTCTGGAGTTGTCCACTTTCTTAAAGATATAATAAGAACTCTTAAGAAAGATGTTGATGGATTCTTTAAAGAATATTTAAGTGTTGAGTCAAACTGTAGAAAACAAAGACTCTATAATCAAATGTTGCATTTCTGGAAGAGCAGGAGGTTTCCTAGGGTATGGCTGAATAACTTTTGGGACACTAGATAGTAAAGAGTAAACCCTTTGATGCAGAGAAGCAATTTTATTCAATGGAAAATTCAGAGTAGGCATAGGAAGGTCAGAATGGTAGAAAAAGTATGTATCTGTGTTCAGAGTAGACTGAGCAAGGTAGGTGTCAGAAAATTCAAAAGGAAAGGATGCTTGCTTGGGTAAACAAGTTCAGAGATGAAGATTTGAACAAATCTCTGCATTCAAGAAGAAATAATAGAACAAGACTTTTTTAATAGAGAGCAGTGATTTCAGTTTGAGTAATAAATTTTGTTAAAAAACTTGTCTGAAGAATACCTAAGGTGACAAAGTCAGATGCAAGCATTCCTGTGAAATTTAATTCACCCTTCTCTCCCCTTATAACTGCATGTTATGACATAATATTAATTTGTATAACATGGTTTGTTTCTTTTTTTCTTCCCATCTGCTGCTTGTCAGCTAGAGGTAAAGATTTCTGGAATTTAGGCGAGGCAGAAAACAATCCTTTACTGAGGGAATGAAAAACTAAAGTAGAATTAGCATTTCCTAAAATTACAAATTGTAATTTGTGCTGTAAAAGTAGTTGAGGGCAAAAAGATATCGAAGACCGTGGGTGATTGGCAGTGTCAGACCTGCTGCTTGAGTGAGTGTCACCAAGAAACTGAGATCGGAAAGGTGTAAGTGGCTGTCCTGTCAACACTGGTTGTGGTTACTGGTGATACCTAACAAAAGGTATTGTTAATGATAGAATCATTAAGTTTGGAAGAGACCGCCAAGATCATCTAGTCCCCCTACCACCTATATTACCTACTAAACCATGTCCCTAAGTACCAGATCCAACCTTTCTTTAAACACCCGCAGGGACAGTGACTTCACCACCTCCCTGGGCAACCTGTTCCAATGCCTAATCAAGCATAAGGCTTGGTTTAAGCAAAAAAAGAGCTTAAAAAATAACAGATTAGCGAACAATGGGAGATACACTTTGAGCAACAAGGGAGCTTTGGGAAAGAGTGCAAAGAAAAGTCTGCAGAGATGAAAAAAACCTCAAACCACAACTTTAGGAACACAGCCAATGAAGACAAGTATTTTCTTCACATTAATATTGCATCCACACAAAGACTCTGAGTGGTTCGTTCCCTTTTCTTCCCACTCATTCATAATCCTGGCCTTCCATATTCTTTTGGACACTACAGCCAAAGGTTTCTATCAATGAAAGCTGGGAATAGAAAACTGTCTAACATGCCTCCTACTCAAATCTCTCAGTAAGCAGGGTAAAAATACCAATAGCATGAGTTAGACTGGAAAGTATTCAAGAGTATGTAATATAATCAACAAAGTGTAAATGATGGCAAAGCAGTAACAAGGATAAATGGCTAGAAGGGCCATTGCTGCACAACCTCAGAAGGTGAAGCAGTTTCTCAACAGGGAGGCATGGGTTACTAGTCACCATCCCTAGTGACAGATGAAAAAGGCCAGAGCAGACAAGTACAACCTAGAGTATGAATCTATGACTTCTTAGATTGTGGTACTGGGAAAGGTTTTGGTTTTCAATATAAAGAATAAAATTCTAAGAAAAGGAGCACAGAGGTCATGCCTTGAAGAAGAGGAAGAACACCTTTGAACACAGATTAGCTAAACTTGTGGGAACAGCTTTAAACTGAGATTAATGGTTTCCAATAGCACCAGAACATTCAATATTAACTAGACAAATGTGTAAACAGGACTAAGAAGTAGGGGAGCTGTGGATATTCATACTAAAGTCATAGAAGAAACAAATAGGAAAATGGTATGAGAATCTGAAATATCCTCAGTGTTCAAGCAGCACAGGCAGTAAACAAGAGGATTTGGAGATCTCGATACATTAGGGTATTATTTAATTGACTAAGAAAAAAGACAATTGGAATGTCTCACGTGACTACAATAGCATAAATGTGAGTACAGCTTATTTAAGGACTTGTTTTCGTGTAACCCCGTCCACAGCCACTGATGCTTCAAGGTGTACCTGCTGCAGCACAGACCTATCCACAGCCACAGATGCATCCTTGGGCCACAGTCTCTTCAGAGGTATACCTGTTGTGGCACAAATATAACCCCGGTCACAGGTGCTTCAAGACATACCTGCTCTGCTGCAGACTTATTCACTGCCACAGATGCTTCCCAGTGTCCTGCTCCCACATGGGCTCATCCACAGGTCACAGTCCCTGCGACTCGAGTGCACACAGGAGCTCCAGCCTGTCAGTCCAGCAGCACAGACACAGCAGCGATGCCCTGGCCATCGGCCAGCCCAGGCACATCCCCATGGCTGGTATCAAACTGTTCCCAGGCACAGCGCAGGCAGATGATAAGCAGTGCAGCAGTACAGCGAGCAGTGAAAGCAAAAAGCAGCCATCAACAAGCTCTAGACTCTAATTGTGGGAAGCACAGGAGCCTGCCGATTAATCGCTAAACAACAGTAACAGTTATAAATTCAGACTAGCCCATTCCAATCAAGCCTGTCATTGACTCGCACCCTTCGAGCCCCATGTTGGGGCCAAAAAGGACTGTTGTGGTTTAACTGCAGCTGGCAGCTGAGCACCTCGCAGCCACTCACTCACTCCCACAACCGTGTGGGTTGAGGGAGAGAATCAGTAAAAGTGAGAAAACTCATGGGTTGAGATAAAGAGAGTTTAATAGGTAAAGCAAAAGCCACACACACCATGAAAGCAAACCAGGGAATTAATTTACCACTCCCCATGGCAGGCAGGTGTTCAGCCATCCCCAGGAAAGCAGGGCTCCATCATGTGTAAAGGTTACTTGGGAAGACAAACGCCTTCGCTGTGAACATTGCCCCCACCTCCCCCCTCCCTGTTCCTCCAGCTTTTTATGTTGAGCATGACGTCACACGGTATGGAATATCCCTTTTGTCAGTTGCGGTCAGCTGTCCTGCCTGTATTCTGTCCCAGCTTCTTGTGCACCCCCAGCCTACTCACTGGTGGGGTGGGGTGAGAAGTAGAAAAGGCATTGACACTACATGCGCACTGCTCAGCAATAATGAAAACATTCCTGCATTAGCAACACTGTTTTCAGCACAAACCCAAACAGGTTAGAAGATTATGCATCAAGAATGTTTTTAAGGATGGTTGGTTTGATGTTGGAACAGTGGACTGAATCAGATGACGCTTCAGCGTTCCTTGCTCTTGTTTCTTTGACATCTGTTGTCCTGTTCTAAATACAATGTAAGCAAGAAAAATTACAGTTTTGGTCTTTATTTCAACATTATTTTATTTACACAGCACAGAAAAAGTACTGTCAGGGAGCAGATAAGAACACCGATTCCTTCCATAAAGACCAAGTCCTTGTGTGACAGCAATATGAAAAGAGGCAAAGGTAATTGAATCATTTAGTAGCGAAGTGCACAGAAAAATAAAGGGTAGAAAAATTATTTGAGAAGCAATTTCTCTTTGCTATCAATAAAAACAGAGGAAAATATTATGAAACAAAGCTCTGAGTTTTGTTTGCATAAGCAAACCTGGCTGTCATGTTCAGGATTATTAAATGAGAAAAAGCTTTAAAGTATATAATACCAACACCCTTTTTAAACAAGTTCTTGCAGAACCTTTGATAAGTCAATAAGCTTGTACAAGCCTCTGGACATCTACAATTAGCTAAACTGAAGAAGATGAAATAACTAATGAGGGACAAAACATTGCAAGTATTTTTATGTGTTTGAAAATTAACTGTGTTTATTTAGCATATACTTTTGATGCTAGGCTATTACTGTTATCATATATCTAACACTTACCCAAGAAGAAAATATTAAAACACAACATTTATTAGCCTCTGTGTGTAGTATCTTTAGTAACTAGGACATAAACTAAAAGACATTTTTATTTGAAAAACCTTTTTTTTTCAACTTCTTTGGCTTTAATAACTGAAGAAGTAGAAGATTTGTAACTTAAGTTTCATGTAAGTATGACATGAATAGGCACAGCTAAAACTTCATCTCCCTTGTTTAATATAACATAGTCTCTATCTTGACATGCAGCAACCCCGCCTTGATTTGTGACTAATTCTTGCTTATGTGAGGAGAAAAAGTTCATCATGAAAATCAGGAATATAGTTGTGTGAATTGGACAAAGATGATGTAAAGTAAGATCAGGGTCTCACTCTTGGTATTGAGTAAAGACAGAGCTAGCTTTCAGCTAGGAAGTTCAGTCATGAACACTGTGAGCCTCAGGTCTATAGACTGTAAGTTTCTCCCTTACATAATTTTTTAAAAATATGTCTGTGGAAAACGAGGGCATTTCTCAGTTTATAGCTAGCAGCTAGCATATGATAAGCTGCATTTAATTTTCTTCATAATGATGAGAAATGTATTAAATGAGAAACGTGAGGTGGAAAAGGTCTTGTATTTATGTAGCTTATGAACATTGTAGAAAGAGAAGCATTTATATTCTAAGAACTGGATTTAAATTAAAAATGTTTTCTAGATGCAAGTCTAAACAGCATTCACAAAGATGTACTTTCAATAAGACCCTCAAATATAAATATTAATACACTAAACTAGCATGTTGTCTACTACTCTGCCAAGGAATATTATCACAATGGAAAGTAGCTGGTTCTCCTTCTGCTAGGAACAGAGTAAATCAGAACACACCAAATACGAAAACTGAGAGAGACATTGAGACAAAATGACCCTGCAACTCTGATACACGTGGCTCTTTCTCATGTCACACTGGGCACCACAAAGCAAAGGTGTTGGCCTGGGGTGCCATTCTCTTCATCTTCCACAGTATGCCTGCACTACAGCAATCTCCCCAAAGTAGGGACTACAATACCTGACACTTGTGACTGGATTGAGTTAGGGATCTTTAAGCTAAGGCTTCTACATAAAGTCTTTTGGAAGGCTGGACAGATGACTGGGGGAAATTAGCCTCTGAAATTAGGTATTGGTGTCAGGTACTTCAAGGTCATCAATGTAAATATCTCCGTTATAAGCTGTGTAAAAAGAAAACACAAACAGGGCTATAATATTTGTGAATGAGTACACATAAAGTATAATTCCCATATATTAGGTGTAAAATGTGTTGAGTTTCTAGTTACAATGACTACTGAGGAAAGAGCACTGGCATTGTCCTAAAGCAAGTAATTTCTGAAGTGCAAAGTCCTGGCCTAGGCTTTAAAGCTAAATCCAACACAAATTTGATACAAGGTTGAGTCCAGCAAATAATCTGCTCTCCTCTCGAAGGTGACGAACAGAGGACAATGAGGTAAGAAGTGTTGCCCATCTTGAGATATATTTTTCTTGAAAAGCCATTCCTGCTGATCAGCAGCTGCTCCCCCTGCTTTGCCTCATACAGAATCACTTTCTCTACTTAAACTGTTTGATCTAAGAGGAGAAAAGCAGATGTTCGGTGAATTACATTTTCTATTGATAATTCGATTTTCAAAAGGAAACAGGAAATATATTCTTTTGTTTAAAAGGAAAAATCCTGGTTCAGCCCCCCCATCTTTTTATTCAAATACCACAGAGAAAAATCCTGAACATATCTGATGCATGTTTTCATTGTTTTTTTCATTTGTCTCTCCTTTTATACTAGGACAGTTGCATACGTGTATTTAAAGACCTAAAAAAAAAGAAAAAAGCCCAGAAAATAAAACGCTAAGATGAATAGTTAAATAATTTATTAATGGTTTTGTCTTAGAATGAAATGAAAGGAGTTGCAGAAGGAATCTGGAAAACATCTCTTCATTGTTTTTATAAAATAAATTTTCCCATTCATTTTAATGGTTTCCTCTCACTAAATACTTAGCTCTGTATTCCAGTGCTTTTAGACGGAGAGTACAAATGACCTAGTCAATTTTGAAATACATTAGTGACTGCCAGACTCTCATCCCTGTAGAAAATTATATTTCTGTATAGTTACAATGGGAATATAAGTACGTTGTCAAGTTTATATCTGAGATCATCTAGTACCTACAGAGGCTCTAGACAGGCTTGAATTCATGAAGGGAGCGTAATAAAATGTAGGCTTAAAAAGTAAATAGGTTATAGAAAGAACTACACCATTAAATGTAGAGCAGTGTTAAACAATGACTTTTAGAACACTGTCAATGTGATCTTTTTTTTTCAAAAAAATCTACCTGTGCTAATAATTAACACATTATAAAAAAGTAATTAATTAGTTTTATAGCATGTAAGTATAATACTGAAAATTCTGCTATGGTGGAAATATGTTAAATTAAACAGAGACTTCACTGTAGACTTAGCTACATAAAGTCTATAGTATGTCTCAACTTGCTGTGTTTAGTGTGATTTTCATGCAGCAGATCAAAAGTATTTTTACAGAAAAATAAAGAAAATATCTTTGGTATTTGAAGAGTATAATTTACATAGTTGTCTTACCTATTTTAACTTAATCAAAAATGTAAATCTGAGTACATAACAATATAAGCATAAAGGGTCTGCCAGCAGTCCTCCTTGTAAAAATAATGAGCCAAACACATGAATCTACCTTCTGGGCAATAACATGCTCTCTGTGAGGTGGGAGGCCTAATGGGAAGGTATTAATTATTTTGCAGGATGTCTAATTTTATTTTTATTATTCAGGATGAAACTTCTTTTTCACCTTTGACTGAATATTAAGTGTGTTGGAAAGCTTAATAACCTTGTAGATGAAAGGCTTCATAACATTGGGGAGAAGACAGCATGTATGATGATACAAGTAGCTTGAACTTGTTATTAATGTCCCACAAATTTGTTTAATCCTTCACCCTTATGCAAGAGTCATAGTCCCTGCTCTGTACCTACCCAGTTGAACTTCTCCTGTGAAACCATGAAAGTGTTGCATAAGGAAGGTTGCAGTTCTGACATTTTTCAGCTGTGGGATGGGAAACTGGGCAAAGGCCAACAACTCCTGTACAGCCCATTGATTCTACTTGTGTATTCCCTCCCAAATGTCTTTCTATCCTCTCCTCCCGGCTTAGTCTTTGTGGAACCTTTTATTGTTCTAAGCACATGTAAAGAATATTTCCCTAGCCACTTTGATCATATTTATGTTTCCTCTCTGTACATTTTATAGCTATCTTCTCCGACATCACATTGATAGACAGTTATCAGTATGATATAGAAGAATGCCCAATTGCTGACCAAAGCTCTGCATGGGCTACTCTCACTTTGTCATGTCTCATTTAGTCCTGAACAGCTGGTTCTTCACTCTGGTCAGCTTACTCTGTCAGCCTCTGTTGCACAGTTGCTCAATTGTTTAAGTACTTCTATTTTTCTCAGCCAGTCACACACACAGGAATGGCTTCTCTGAGGTTTCTGAATATTAACTAATTCCTTCTCTTCTCAGTTCTCCAAATTCTCTCCTGCTGTAGGCAAAAAAGGCTAGACAGACATTCTGGAATGAGTTGCCAGCATGAATATTAGGGGGAAAAAAATCTATATCTACGTGTAGAGACTATATAAATAAAGCAGTAATGAGTTGAAGATGAAATTACATTTACAGCATAGTTATGACCCATAATAGAGAACCGTATTTGGTCTTGTTATGCATTTTAAAACGCAATTTTAAAATATTCTAAAAATTAGAGAAGGTATAGCAGCAAAGCACAAAAAATTTCTAATATCAGAAAATTGTCTCATACTGAGAAGCTCAGCCCATTCACAGTATTAAAAATTACATCAAGCAATGACTTGATAAGATTTACCTCGTGTGCAAGACTGCTTCATGCCATGCCTATTACTGAAACTTCAAGTGATATATTTTCTACTTAAGAATAAGATTTGTGTTTTTAATATATAGTGCAATGAACTATTTAAAATCCTTCCAGCTGCTACAGTTTTTATTATAAAAACTGTGTGTGTTCATTGATTATGTTCTGAATATGATACAGTTATGATACCTGTAATGGTATGACGAGAGTAAGTTCTGCAATCTGTGTTATACAGGAGGTAGGACTCATTGATCTAGTAAGATTGTATCACTTAGTTACTCTTTGTAAATAAAAATTTATGTAGGAAATGTGTAATGATCTCAAATATGGTTTTCTGATCACTGCAGTCTTCTTTGTGTGGCAATCATTTCCATATGATACAATGGCCAAGGTGACATTGTCTTAGAAGACAGATATTAATTGATCTGCAATACTTGCTTTTTTCTATATTAGCTCTCTTCTCTGCTCTGAAAAGTATATTTGAAACTGTAATTCTAAGCATATGGGTGGGCTTGCCTTTTTTTTTTTCCCCCTAAATGAAGCTGTGTTCTAAGTTACAGCAGGGCCTTTCCACAGAAACAGTTTGCGTATTCTCACTCTGTGGAAACATGAGAGACCATATCCTTCGGAGAGAGGAATAACATCCCTAACATTTACCAGCATGTGCCTCAGGGAAAGAACATTGCCTATAGGTAGTTCCTAAAATGAAACTGATATGGCAAAGATTCAAATATTAGTGTACCTTGAAATAACTTGTTTGTCTGCTTATGTTTTTAATTTTCAAATTTCAGGAATGTTTTCTAATGCATTTGTTCCCAAGCAATATGATGGCTACTACACTTAAGTGAATTTGAAGTATGTAACAGTATGAAGTCATGTAGTATGAAAAATATTTTCTATGTAATGAGGGAGCAATTAGTACATTTTCATGAGTCTATATCAACTAACCTAACTTAAGACTACACCTTTTTCATAAAACATAAAAGAAAGCAACTTCCTCCTTATTCCTACGTAAACCTCATAAAATCAATGCAAAAGTAGGTGTGAGAGGAAGATTTGTTTTTCAGCCTCCTGTTGCTCCTTCAGTGCTTCTGGTAAACAGAAGCAGCTTCATTTCTATTTGTGAATTTAAAAACTGTGCTGCTCTCTTGCAGTATTTCATTGCATTGCAACTAATAATCAGGTATTCACCTTGAAATCAGAGTTGTGTAGATTTCCTTGATTTTTTAATTTTTGAAAAAAAATCCTGTTGGGGCACCTGGAGTACCCAGTTCTATACACTTCATCCGTCTGCTTAATTAACTCCTTTTGATTTGCGATTTTTCGAGTCGGAGTATCTTACATTCTTCTGTTAGTGCTAAGCAATTTCCTCCAGGCTTTTTCCCTTTTAATGGACATATGTACTGCAGATTCAGGATGTTAAGTGAAACCCTATTTTAAAAGGCTGGTTGGTATTTACTCACAGTTGTGCTTTTAGCTAGCATTAAGCCCTTCACTGAAATTTCTTATATCATTCATTTCAATGTTTTTATTAATTAGTGTCCAGGAGAGATTCTTTCCAGTCTTGTCTGCTGTAGAATTTTTATCTCTAAAATTATGACCTCTAATCTAGATTAATTTGCACAGAAGACCTATAGCTTATAGTGTTTAGGCATTTAAGTGGATAACATAATTTAGAAAATGTAATTTTCTAAAACTGATTTTAAAATACCACACTGATCAGCATAATACCATACTACTGTTGTTAACCCTAATGCGAGTGGAACATCAACAGTGTTAGGAAGGAGTGTAGCAAAGGTCTAAATTTGAAGAGCATAGTTCTGTGGCCTTGCTTCATACCGGTTTTTTGTGTAATAATGGCGTTTCAAACGTAAAAAAGGTTCCTGGGAAAATTCTACAAATGTTCCAAGAGTTGAGAGCTCATGGGTTTATTTGGTTTAATGGACCTAGTGTGTAAAGAGGTAGGGGAAAATGTTTACTGTTTTGACGGTTCAAGGGAGGCAGTAATATAAGCAATGTCTCATTGGGGACAAGTTTTCTAAAGGCTCCACTGAACTTGCTTTAATAGTCTGTGTAACTGTACACCATGTAAGAAATATCTATATAACTGTTACTTTTTTAATAATTTGCTGTTTGATAAAATGTTTTGTTGTATTTGAGTTGCTATTTATGGGTAAGGAATGAAAGTAAATTGTGATTTTTAGCAATTGTCTATGATTCACTCTATGATTCAATTGTTTGAAATCAGCCGGAGGGCTTGTTAAAAGACACTGACAATATTTTTCTGTGATCTGAGAGGGAACACCTAGTTAGTCAAGGCCATCCAAGCCTAGTTTCTCTCATTAAGAAAAAAAATTAAGTCTTTCTTAAGCTCTTATGGACTACTTTAGAAGTATTATTGTTGAAAATGATTTCTAGTAATGTAGTCTAAAACTTCACTTCAAAATGCATATTGTATAATTATTCTTTACTTTTTAATCTACTTTTCTGCATTTAGTTAATGATTCTGTTTTCAGATGTAAGCCTTTTAGTTTTAATTATTCAAATATCTAAAAGGATATAAGCTTCTTTTGTGATGTCAGTTTTCAAATGGTTCATATGCAAATAGTCTAATACTGTTGGCATTGCTGTGTAAGCAGCATTTTTTCTAATATAGCAGTAAGAAATCAACTGACCTTTAGATAATTGTCCACAGGATTATAACGGCTGAGCAGATAAGGTGACCTGTTTAAGAGTCCCACTTGTGAATCTCAGCCGTCAAATCTGTCTTCCATAATTAAGATGTCACTAAGGCAACTTCCATAAAATATTTGGCTTTTTGTCAGTAGAGAAGAAATGGCTGGATAAGAGACACTTGAGGAAAGACTTAGATAAATGACTTTTGCAGCTGGGGACATTTTGTCACTCTAAAGGAGGCATGCAAGTTCTGGCCTGGATGTGAAGTCAGAAGGGGAACTGAAAGCAATTCCAAAAAGACTGAGCTGCTGAGGTCTAATGAGATGGCTGTGGGAAAGGTGCTGATACCCTAGGATGGTGCATCTTCCTATCCCATTCAGGAAAGCAACTTTCAGCCCAGTCACTCTTCAAGAGAATAGCAAATAGTTACCCCTATCAGTCTTTATCAACCCACTCATTTCCTGGGGGGAGGGGGGTGGCAGGAAGAGCACTAGCAACTGCCAAAACTTTTGGGGCATCCTGGAGAGAAAATTAGCTCTCCAGGGTATAAATGCAAAATCTCAGACTGTTTCAACCAAATTAAGAGTGCAGACTAGCAAACTAATGAACAGTTACCTATGATTATGGATAACAAGGTAATCCATTTTGTAGCATAGGGAATTCTCACCCCACATCTTTGTGGCAGTTTAGCTTTATTAGTATTTAAAATTCAAAAATTATTTAACTGTTTTCCTTTTTCATTTTGATCAAAGGACATTAAAATATTTCTCTTAGCCAATAGTCCTGTGTCTACTTTCCCACGCATACGAGAAGCATTGTCATTACATTCCCACCCAGCAATGCCTCTTCTGTGCTCTTATTTAACTTGGACTCCATGTTTTGCAACACATTTTGCAAAATGATTTGGAAAGCATTTTTCAAACGCCTGCCTTTAAATTATTTTCTACTGTACTAATAATAAATCTTATCCCATCCACTCCAAAAGATATCCCATCCTCAGCCCTAGTATGGGAGTACCTGCTGCTAACAACTGCAGCCGTCAGCTGGTAAAAATGTGAGTTTACCCATCTGTGATGTGAATAGAAAGAAAAACTTTAAGAGATAGTGAATACCTTCTGAAAATTTAATAAAGTATTGCACCTATCTAGGCAATATCTTTAACAGGCTTTTTGAAATGTATTTATGTAGACAAATGGAAAGGATAAAATTCCTGCATAACTTTAGGAAAAAAAAAAAGTCTTCTATAAATATAGTGTGACATGCCAAAGGTAACTTGGGAGGAAACCCTTTCTACTTCAGTATCAAGAATTTCATCAAACATTTTCTTGATTCTTGTGGCAATTAAACCAGTTGACATGTTAACTAGATCTAGCTTACCAAAGAAAGGGTGCATTGTACTCATTTTGACCTCATAAGGAAAATTGGATGGCACCTAAGTCTAACGCATAGCAAGAGAAAACAGACCTGTCATAGGAAATCTACAGGTGAAGAACTTATGTATCTGTGCTAGTGTTTTTCATTTCAAAACTGACTTCATCTAAGGAAAAATCACTAAATGAATCCCTATAGTGTCTTAAGGATTTGGGGAGGAGGTTTTAAAAACAAAGCAGTTTATTCTGAATTTAAAAAAAAATAAGAAATCAGATCAACCAGAAATGAAACTTTTCAGTATTTTTAATTTACCAGATTTCCTCTCCTCATTTTTCCTTCCTAGTTCAATATGAACACACCCTCGAATTCCTCTTCAGTCTTCTGCAATCTCTGTTCTGTCAGTGATAATGCTGATGTCTTCTCTTGTTTAACGCCTGCGTCCTCAGTTTTGAAGTAAGATAGCAAAAGTTGTATGTTCATATTTCTAAGTCCTTCTTCATTTATTATTCTCTGCTGTTGACAATACTGCTGTTCTTGGATTCACACATATATTTAGTGAAGGGTTTTTTTTCTTTACTATAGGACTAGGTATACAAACTTAATAGGAAACTTAGTGAAATTTTCAGTAATTGATTTCCAGTATCTAAATTTACCTAACTGCCTGACTCTTATTCTGATCCTTACACACTGTAATCACTGCAGTTCCTTCTTGGCATTATATAAATCTGTTCAAAATACTATTAACCTTATTTTCAAAACTTACTATTTCCACCTTTTAAACTCACTATATTTTAGTGTCAGAAACAAACTTAGGATTCTTATTTTGAATACTCTTCAAAATTTTTATCCTAATTATTACATAATAAATCTTACATCTTATCAGGTTTCCCCACTACTCTGAAAGTAGTGTTACTTTGACTCCTTGTTACTCATTTTTCCCTGGTTTCCTTATAATTTCTCCACAAGTTTTTTCAAACATTATGTTGCCCTGCTTCACACCAAAAATTATCCACTTCCTTAATATTATATACTTGTCTATATCTTAAAAAATACATTTACAACTCTAGCAAACAAAGTGTATGTAACTAATTTTTCCATTATTAGGACATTTTATTGAAAGTGTGTTTTGGTAGAAATCTACTTTTGTCTAAAAAAACCACCATAAAACATATTTTACTTTTCCTAGAAATCTGCAGCTTTATATCAAGAAACTGAACTCTTCCAAATCACCCAAATTTAAGATGAGTATTTCAGAATTTGAACATCCACCCACGACTTTAAGTAACCACTTATGTAACTCTATGCATTGGGTAAGATACAGAAGGCTCCCAAATTGTCCACAAAATGAAGTTGTTATGACTGGGATCTATTTGTGTTCTCTTTTCCTCTTCACTGTTGGAAAGTGGGTCAATGTCTTCAGAAGACGACTCCTGTCTGTGTAATACTCTTGACTTTTGGAGATGGTTGCCAGTTTTTAAGATCAAGCTACAGGGGAAAATAGCTAAGAAACAGCTATCAGTTTTGGAAGTTGATTAAGGCAGTGTGAGGTAATCTTTCACTGACCAAGGTATGTTTGAGAAAGAAGGGGAAAGTACCAGAAGCAAAAAACTGGATACACAAGTGAGACAGGAACAGACCAGGAATCATGAGCTTCAGGGGCAGAGATCAAGAACACCCTAGGGGACTCTAATCTGAGATCAAAGAAATGTTTCAAACTACTGAGGAAACTGAGACAAGGAAAAGCAGGTAGGTGTTTTATCTAGATTTGTATACTTACCCTAATGTAGAAGGTGTAGAGATTTGGTACCCATATACAGCTTGTAAGGGTGTTTGCTGTAGCTATCGTTTGCCCTGAAGAAGGGAACTACCCTTCTTGGGTTGTTTTGTTTGTTTGTTTGGTTGTTTTTTTTGTGGTAGTCCTTTACACATAGGTCCCCATCTAGGTGGCTGCTACCCTGAGTGCTATTGGTATACTTTTTCTGGGGAGGAAAACTTAGGAGTTTTCCTGGATAACTTTAATTCCTCTGACACACCACTGAAGCAATATCCCAGAAAGCTCCAGAGGTGATGCAGTGCTCTAATTTCCTCTTTTCAAACAAAATTAAATAAGAATGTTCATTCAGCATGTCCTCCATCTTACTTGAAAACACTTATTTAAAAAAAAATAATCAGATATAGTTTGTAACCATTCTTTCTATTTGCGGGAGAGATTTACTAGCCCCCAGGAATTTCAACACCCATTTTGGCAGCTGGTAGATATGAAAGAGAAAGAAACCTGTCAGAACAGGTGACACAAGGGTGAAATTCCCTAAATCTGTTTTAACCTGTGGAATCACCTTTTGGCTTGATAACAATCTCTCTATGATTTAGAGAGGGGTTATAGTCTGTAATAGTTTCAGCCCCTATCCAGCAGCCATGTTTTCCTGAGTTCTACCTAGGCTGTAAAACTGACTTGCTGTGAAGTCCTATTTAATTCATTTCTATGTATGGTTCCAGATATCAAGTTCTATACCACTGGAATTTTGTAAGACACAGATAATGCACATTTGCAAACTATCCTGAAACTGCAGAGGGGCATCTACATAATCTCTGTGCTTTATGGTACGTGTCAGCTAGCAGGACCAGCTTGAATAAATGTTTCACAAATATTTTGTAAGTTTTGGAACATGTAACTAGAAAAATTAAGACCCTTTTTTTCACTGAAATAGCAGCATGACTTTTTGGGAAAGAGATTAATTTTCTTCACTATTGATCTAATTGTCAAGGCATTTCTGCTTTGACGACACTATCTTAAACAGAATTATACTGTCTTCTGTCTACTAATAATTCAAACAGCCTTTTGTAAGTTATTTCACTGAGAAGTATTTATTTGAATAGAAAAAACCATACATCTATTAATCTACTTACATCAGTACAATAATATTAAAGAACTTGCATGTCACAGTTTAATATTTTATATGCAACTACTAACACTCTGCAGCATTTCATTTCTGCGTCATCAGGTCTTTGTGCTTTTAAGGGAACTATTCTACCAATGTCCATGGAAAGGCTGGAAAATTTTCAAATATTTAGGAAAGCCCCTCTTGATGTTTTGAAAATGTTTTGTTAACTGCTAAGTTTGTCACCATGCAGATAAACTTGCACATTTTTATCAGTTTTGTCTTCCTTTTCGTTCCATTTATGAACTTGTAATAATGTGAAAGTTTATAACAGGAATTATATCTCCTTGCTGTTATGACACCTTTCTGTTTCTTTTATATCCCATGTTACACTGCAACTGTGTGGAGCAAGGTTGTTTATTAGAAATTCCAAACCAACAGAAAAGTATGTCCTTAATATTGAAGTTTATTATATCAACACTAAAAAACCCAGTACTGGAACTGTTTCCAAAACAGTCCTTTAACTACAGCCAGAAATATACCCAGTATCCAAAAATTACAGCTACTTGTCTGAAAGAATGCAAAAACCTTTGGAAGCATATATGAAAGAGTTTGTTATCATTATTGAATTATTAAATTATCATCATTAAATATATTAAGTGCTTTGAGTAAATCACTTTTCAAAATTATATTGAATAGACAATGGCATGATGTTTCAAAGATGTTCCAGGAGAAATTAACTGCTTCACACGTTTATAGCAAGCTTCTGGCCTAAGATCAGAAGTGAAATAAAGAAGATTAGAGGTTTCCATAGTTTAATTACGTTAAGATATTTGTCTTCTAGCAACAGATTCCGATCTCTCATAGCATTCTGTAAAAAGATCTCTACAAGTATATCATCCTCGTATTTAAAGTATTACTGGGTGAACTTCTACATGAATTTGACAGTCTTAATGTCTGTCAAGCCGAATGGTTGTTGAACAGGATGATATTTGAACTATTGATTTTCTAAATTATCCAAAAGTTTAACCATCATTACTGCTCCTTATTCAGGAGATTGTATTAGTTCAGAAGCATCCTGCAGATCTAGTCCTTCCTTAAATACCTCTACCCCATTAAACAAAAAGAATAGCAGTAGAAATCAACTCTTTAACGATCAAAGCCTTTGTCTGATTTGACAGTCTTTTGCTGCAAAATCTTGGTGATATGTGAATGGGTGACTGTTCAGAACGAGAAGCCATTAAGGTTTCAAAAAATAGAGATTATTAGTATGCTAATCTGTATCCCTCCCCATTGTTGATAGCATACAATATACTGAGGAACACTGCTGGAACCCTGCTGATTACTGAGTTTTCAGTTTTCTGTCTGTGGAAGTACATCATATGTTAGTAGAGGGAACCTGCATGATTGTTTGGATGTCTAAATTTGAGTCAGCAAAAAATTGCTGAAAAATTGCATGTAGAGCTGTTCACTAAATGTTTTTGATGTTAATTTTTATTATTATTTTTAGGTTACAATCTTAGGTTTGTATTATATGCATGTGTTTAAAACTATAGACTTACCCTTTGATATTGTAATGATTCTCTTGCCTTGAAAACATTTTTCGTGGAGTGCTGTCACCATTACTTATTTCCTCAGATAGCTATTGAAATAATAAAACATGTAAACCCAAAATATACATTTACATCTGTAACGTGGTTTCATTAATTAGCCTTCAACTGAAATGGAGAACAGTAAGAAGATATAACTTTCTTTTTTAATCGACTGTTTGCACTTTGTTGGCACTTATCCTGTCTTAACATTCTCTGCTTTAGCTAAGCTTGTCTGATGCTTCTTCCTTCTGTGTTGTTCTTTTTTATTTTTTTTGCATTTTGTTCAAGTGTCATGCCCTGCACAGTGCAGCTTCTCAGCTACAAGTTCTCCTATTCCTACATCTTCTAAAATCCAACTTGTTTATTATTATGCTTAGAAATCAGGAAACATCAGACCGACATAGCTAGTCCAAACTTAATTTATCCTCCCTTCCTCCTCTATGAGTATGTATCAGATGATATAGTCTTTAATTAGCTGCTTAAATAGCTTTTTTCCATATTTTCCATCTTCCTTCACTGTGTGGGATGGCTGATGCCTCTAAAAGTGGCCACCCAGTATTTGATCCAGTATATGCCTCATTACAGTAAATGGGACTATTTCTAGGCTCACTTCCAGGAAAGAACTTAAGGTTCTAAAACTCGATCTATGTATGTGCCTAAGCCTGACATACTAGAAATCTCCCTCAGGTGCTAAAAAAATCCTGGAGCACCAAAAACCTACCTCAGGGAACTGTCTGCTGAGCACAGTGGTTTTCAGGGCTCCTGAAGGAACTATTCTTTTGCTTTTATTCTGTAAGACAAATTTGCTACAGCTGCTTCAAGAGACACAAGCTCACCCTGCTCCTGTTCCAAAGAAGCAAAGCCAAGAGACGGTGTAACTAACAGTGCTACCAGACCTGATCATCACTGCTGTGAGAGAGACTCTGTTACCCAAGCTCTCTGCCTTTTTCACAAGGTCACGTGGCTCTTGGATGGCTCAAGGCAGTTCAAGTTGTGTTTGCATTTGCTGAGTAACAAGACAGCTTTTGAATGCCAACGCTGTATTGTGCAAGTATAAACTTTGAGAGCTGATTCTGCTGTGGGGGTCCAGCAATTTGAATTAGCCTGGTTTGGTGTCCAAGCACTCATTTCCTTCTGATTTTAAAATGTAACTCTTTTTCTCCTTCCTGATTGGAGAGGCAGATGTGATCCCTTCCAACATCTCATGATCCCTTGCCTTCTATTAGTACTAATTCTGGAGAAGGGGAAGGATTTATACCCTTTAGCTTCAGGTTTTCTGAAGGCTTCTCCTTGCTGAGTGTACTGGGTTTTATAGATGCCACTCTAGAATGCCTCATTTTCCCTGTGCATTGTCTGAGGATATGGAACACAGATTGACTTGGATCACAGAAGCTATCCTCACTGCAAGTAAGGGGTCACACGCAGTAGGAAGAAATTCGCAAAGAAATTTGTATCCTCCTAAAACTTCCTTCTAAACATAAACAGGTAAACTATGTTGCTTGGTCTGTCCAGCTAGTTCTCAGAGCAAGCCTATTTTTCTGATACTTCTATCCAGTAAATTTTTGAAACTGATCTATTTACTGGAGAAGAAATGCAATACTAATTTCATTTAAATAATTGGTGATTCACCAGAAGAAACTCACAATTTTCAACGAAAGTAGGACTAACGTGGTTTTGCACATTTAATTAATGCAAATATTTGAGTCCATCATGCCTTCATACTGTATTTGTGAAAAACACATTATGAAATTCTAAACTGGTATCTATTGAAAAAATCCTTTTTATTGATTGAGGAAAAATATGAGGAGTAAGATGTTGTCATTTTATTGGAATGTTATACTCAGTTTTGCTGGAGAACACTGGTTTCTCATTTCAAAAACCACTCTAAAGGTGTATTTTAAAGAATTTTAGAAGAAAAAGCACAGAACTCCTCACAGAAAGTTTCTGCAGGATGAACTTGCAGAACACAAAAGGTCAAACTTTTTAAGTAATGTTGTGGACCCACCCACTGTTTCCACAGGACGTGTTCTCATTCAGGAAGTCTGGTGCTAATTATTTGGAATCAAAGAGCCGGACAAGCATACCCTTCCAGTTTGGAAGATATGCATCTGGTGAAGTTAAGAAGGGATTCTGCTAATGGTCAGGTAACTGCTACATGGGAAAATATTACCACTCATTCTTCTGTTTAGCAAAAGTTATTACTCATACGTGAGTCACAAATAAATAGAGAATAAATGGATGAGATAGAATGACCTTTTAACTCTTCAGCTTCTTCTTCCATATATTTGTGTACAAGAATTTTCTGAGGTGCTGGATGCTGTAGCACAAGGAAAAAAACAAAAACAAAAACAAAAACAAACCCAACAATAAAAGCTTTTGTTAAGTACATTTGCCGGTGTTTTGAATAGAATTGTGTTACTCTGCCAAATCAAGAAAAATGTGGTTAGGATCTTGCAGCTGGTCTTTAAGAATTCTGCTGTGAGAGTCTGAAGGACGAGTCTTATACTATTGTCAGGTTACCTCTGGAGTTTTGGGGGTCTTTTTTGTTGATAAGTCTTAAAATTAACAGAGGAGCATTTCATTCTCTAATAATATCAAATGGTTGAAGTTTTTCCTATAACACATTTCCTACGTAGTCAGCAGTAAAAAATTGCGTAATTTCATATCTGATTTATTACATCTTTTTTCTGACATTGACTAATATAAATCTGTGGTTTTGTATAAACATTACTTTTGTCTTTTGGGTGCGGCTGCCCATGTCACATGTTGCTTTGTAGCCTGAAACCCACTCTTGTCTCCTTCATCAAAATAAGATACTGATTTTAGCCCATCCTTCAATTTTCAGAGAGAAAATATCATCTGCCACTTTCAGTCAGCCAGTATTGCAGCTTTTCCTCCCATTTAGAGTTGTAGAATCACTGAATATCTCAAGCTGGAAGGGACCCATAAGGATGATCGAGTTCAACTCCCTGCTACTCACAGGACTACCTAAAAATAAACCATATGACTAAGGGCATCATCCAGATATTCCTTGAACTTTGACAGTCTTGGTGCTGTGACCACTTCCGAGGGGAGCCTGTTCCGGTGACCAATCACCCGCTCAGTGGAGAACCTTTTCTTAATGTCCAGTCTGAACCTCCCCTGATGCAGCTTCATTCCATTTCTTTGTGTACTATTGCTGATCTCCAGACAGAGAAGATCAGCACCTCTCCCTCCACTGCCCTCCTTGAGGAAGTCATGGATTGCCATGAGGTCACCCCTCCGACCTCTCTTCTCCAAGCTGAACAAACCACATGACCTCAGCCACTCCTCATAAGTCTTGCCCTGGAGACCTTTCACCATGTTGGTCACCTTCCTCTGGACACATTCTAATAGTTTCATGCCCTTCTTATATTGAGGCACCCAAAACTGCACACGGGTACTAGAGATGAGGCCACACCAGTGCAGAGTAGAGTGGGACAATCACCTCCCTTGACTGACAAGCTCTGCTGTGTTTCATGCACCCCAGGACACAGCTGGTCCTTTTGGCTGCCAGGGCACACTGTTGACTCGTATTCAACTCACCATCAACCCAAACCCTCAGATCTCTTTCCACGTGGCTGCTGTCCAGTCTCTCATCCCCCAATTTGTATGTATACCCAGCATTACCCCATCTCAGGTGCAGAATCCAGCACTTGCTTTTGTTAAATTTCATACTGTTGGTGACTGCCCAGCTCTCTAATCTGCCCAGATCTCTCTGTAAGGCCTTTCTACCCTGAAGGGGGTCCACAGCTCCTCCTAGTATCATCAGCAAACCTATTTAATCTACATTTGAATCATGCATCCAGATCATTTATAAAAACATTAAAGAGCATGGGGGTTTTACTAGGTTTTAAACAAGAATGCCTGCGGTTTCTCCCATGTGTAGTTCCCTGAAAAATCCCCCAGGTCATTTAAATGTTCTCTTTTATGTTTTTCCTTCAAATTCTGATTTGCCATGTTGGCCTAAAAACTTGGCAGCGGTGGAGACACTATTATATATACTAATATTGTACGACCTTATACTCCTACACTTGTGTCCATTCATTGTATCTTATATTTATATCACAGACTTCTTTGAAACAGGGGCCATTGTATGTTTGTGAAGCCCCTAGTGAACTGAAGTGTATTCCTATGTCACCATAGGTCCTAGAAGTTACCGTATTACAGTAGTAGAATAACAATAGTAACTTGAACCTTTGTGTTCAGGAAAATGTGTAGTAACTCATGTGCAATATACAGTTTTGCCAAGAGTAGGGCTTTCACAAGTTGCTGAGTGTCACTTCAATATGAAGTGTCAGTAAATATCAGGTCCTGATATTCCTGGATTTTTTTATGTAGTCTTGAAAATTGCATTCTGAATAGATTTCCTTCTCTAGCTCCAAAGAGTGGGAAAACCGAATCAAAATCAGGAGCTTTTAATTTCGCTACTGCTGCATACATAGTGCCAAAGAAAAATTTGCTATTCATGTCTTTACGCTGGCAACAGTGAGGGCAATAGCACTACAATGGTACTGCAGAAAAAAAGAGCACAATACATTCTCTGTATCCACAGTGGACAGAAGCAAAAATGATGGATGTAAGGAGCAAGAAATGGTCTGGTTCAAGTTTAGGGAAAAATTGCCCTAATGAAATGTTGGAGAAGTATAAAATCTGCATTCTTGAAACTATGCAAGGAGAGGTTAGACAAAAGTCCGTTAGAGGTGACAGAAAATGGGCTCTGTCCTCTCAAGATCCCTTCTTATTCTTACTGTAAATTTCACAGATAGGTACGAATATGGTATTATTAGTGTGGTGTGGTTCCAGATTTCAAAATGCCAGGAAAAAAAACATTTTTAAAAAGGGGGTATTTAAGAAGTAAAATAATAATGAATCAAGCCAATGTCAGAGTCAAAAAATGTTATGTAAATGATTATTTAATTCGATGTATAATGTTTTTGTAGTCTTTATTGTGTTTTAAGGGCTGTTGTTATTTTTAACACTATTTTTATCTTTAGTCATTTAGAGGGATCTGAAAGATTCCATTTGAACAAAGTCCTCCTTTTTCTTCCTGTATGTCTGTTTATTTTCAAGTCAAATCCCCTGGGTTTGATTATATATTTGTCAGTCTCAGAGAAGGTAACTGGGAGTTTTGCAATCTTTAACTAAAGGAGCAGAAGCACAGAAAACTTTTACATAGATACCTTTGTTTCTGAGACTTTTATTTAAATAGGCTGTAAGCAAAACAAAAATGAAAGGCTTGGGTTTATAGACTCGTCTCTGTTTGCTTTGAACATCTGAAGCTTCACAAAACAGATAGAAAAATGCCTAAGAGGGTGAGATTAGTTTGATGAGAGTCATGTCAGAAGATGAAGAAACTGCTTCCATTTGTGAACATCAGTTTAAAAGCTAACATTGAATTCTTGGAACTTTGGCTACATCAGCTGTCTGCAATAGTTAAATGTGGATGGAATTAGTCAATGCCATTAAATGTAATTCCTAGGCTGCTTTACTGTAGGCACTGAGCTGTTGTACCTTTCGGCAGCAGTAATTCAGTGAAACAGAAATGTGGTCTTGATAACTGACCTTTGTATTTTCTTAACTAAACTGAGGGCAGACTTGGCATGGCTGATTTTCTGAATCAAATAATCTCACTGAACTGAAAAAAAGTCTCTCCCACTTTCTGCTAACTGAATTTCAGTCAGCACATGTTGAGTTTCTTAAACCTAGCCTTTTGCTCATCTTCTGAATTTTCCTGAATGAATAGTACCTTCAGTTTTCTTGTGAAAAGGCAACATGGAGATAAAATTAGGGTGGGGAGATAAAATTAGGGTGGGTTTTTCTTTGTAAATCAAAAAGAAGAAATTTATCATACTTCTAATTGTATCATGTCCGTACAACACTTTCTGTGATCCACACTAAACCACTATAAGCTGGCGCAGAGACCGTGGGAGAAGAAAAAAGAGAGTATGTTAATGATTTTGTTTGATCTAGAAAGCTTTTACAATTACAGTATTCCTATCACCACTTTCTTAATTAGTGGCAAATGACAGTGTCAGCATTGTTATTTGATATTTTTACGGGTTTTACGTAAAAAAACCCACCCTCCCAAAGAGATGATTCTAATTTTTCTACAGTTTGTAGTATGTTCTTAACCTGGTTTATATCAATTCTGAACACAGGTTTAGACAATGTTGATGTCTTTATATTAGCTGTTTGGCTATTCTATTTCTATCACGACTGACAACTAAAAGCTTAGACAATATCTACATCTCACCAGCCTCCGATGGCTCTCTGGTCCATTTGGAGATATAAATTTTAAAAAATTCACTTTAGTACAGCTGCATTTCATTTTAACCATTGGCACACCTCACCAAGGCAGTGCGGGCAAAGTCCTTCTGGTATTGGCTAAGTAACAGTAAGAATATTTAGAAGCTGAAATCATCCTCTTTTTTATTACTAGAAGGGCAGAACAGTTGGAAAAACCAGGTTATTAAATACTTTTTAAAAAGTTAGTTTACAGCTTTTATCTGGTATTGGTCTTTCTTTCTTTCTTTATTTATTTATTTATCTGGCTGTTTATTTATTTATTTATTTTACAATATCCATTGTAAATATTTTGGGGAAAATATATACAACTTAAATTAACCTATTAATTTGGCTTATGATGCAATATTGCTAAGCAGACATTACTGCATCTCCCTAGCAGAAACCATTTGTGGTTACTGCTAGGGAGATGCCAAAGCCATTTAATCCATCTGCCACGTGTCTAAGACCCCAGGTCCTACCAGTTAGAGAAGCTGAGTGTGATGAGGCTTTGGGCATCCTGGTCTAGTGGAGGGTGTCCCTGCCCATGGCAGGGGGGTTGGAACTAGACAATTTTTGAGGTCCCTTCCAAGCCAAACCATTTTATGGTTCTGTGATTCTATGATTCCCAGTAGACACGCACATAAACACACATGTGCAGCACCACAAATGCACAGGTACACGCAGCCAGCCACACACATAACACAGACAGACATGCTCAGCACTCAGACAAACAGGACCAGTGTCCTGTTCCGCTCTCTGGCTGAGCAGGATGGAGGTCTGCTCGTAGGAATGTATGTACAAGGTGGATCCACCCAGCAGCTGGATTCAGACATTCTGTGAACCCAGTAGTAGCCCCTGGATCCCAGTCCCCCAAGGCTGTTGTCACTTGGACATACGAACCCCTGAGTGTGCAGCCCTATTCCAGCTGCTCCTATTGATACACACACACACACGCAGGTACACCCACCAGCTGATCTTGCCCTCAGAGTCCCTCAGATCCTGGGCCCCTCTGACAACAGGAACTCCCCTGGTCCCTTCTGTAGCCAGGTCCTCCCGTGGTCTCATCCTTGCAGACACACTTCCACCCACATTCTTGCTCCCAGGCCACTTCACCTAGGTGCTGGCAAGTCTAGCCAAGATTCTGGCTGGTACCTGTACACCCACTTGAACACCCACGCTTGCTCCAGGTGTTGCACCACAGACACATGGGCCTCTGAGCTTTGGTCCCAATCCAGAGGCTGGCACTTGCTTTCCCTCAGGTGTCTCCAGACACTGCCACCCAGGTACATGAGCCCTTTGTGCAGAGCATGGCTAGACCAGCTCACTGACTGTCTATGCTCTGCCAACCCAGCTACCACTTCATCCCTTTATTTCCCCATTCTTGTTCCTCCCCAAACCACTTTGATCCCTCTCTCCCTTTTCCTACCTTAGATTCTACCCCTAAATGTCTTGTGGAATCACAAAACGCTCTTCCCATGCATCCCATAGTGTGTCCCAGACCCCTAGGCAGTGAATGATGCTCCAGAGAGGTGCTTCTGTTGACTCATTTTGATGGGTTTCACACCTGGGCACTGGGACTGATGCTTTCCTGGGAGAGCCCCGGGAAAGGCCCAGACAGCCTACCCATTCACCTGAATCCATAATTTGGGTTCCTGTTCCTACCACCTGTGCTCCTCCGTGCTTGCGTACATGGGCCTTTGATGGGATGATCTCTCCTGTGATGGGCCTGTGAGTTGCCAGGGTTGGGTAGGATTTGGGTTCCTCTACCTGCCATTCTTCCTGTGCACTTTCCTGGTGTCCATGGAGAACAGCATTTTATCACATAACCTAACAGCTTTGTTGCTGTTTTTCCATTAGTGAGTATAGCTAGTAGTGGAGAGGTACAGTGGAGTTCAACTATCTTTAATATTCATTGACACACAGAGGTTTTGTTAAGAACAGAATTGGGAAAACTGGATTTTCCCATTTCAAGTTTAGGGATATTGATAAGTAGATTGTTGGATCTGGCTGAAAAAAAAAAAAAAATTGGTGGTATGTAAACTAGGCAAATCCTTGCCAATACATGTAAGAAACTGAGGACAAAGTGTTGAAAGGCATCAAACTTCAGCAGTAGTGAGTGGCAAGCTATGGGAGAAGGCTGTCAAGACAGCGGGTACTCCCATCAGCGAGTCTCCAAAAGGTGATTCCCTATCATGTAATACGTGATTTAATGGTGTAACTTTAAATGTGATGTTCTAAGGGTAAATAAAATGTAGGTGTGGAGAAAGCAAACAGAAGAGGATGTAAGAACTCCTTAATGGAAAAAAGAAGGTAACCTGAGTAACTATGCTAATTTCTTTGAAATTCATTTTAATCCACTCACTTTAGTATTTCCTTACCTTAATATTTTTATAGGATCTTAGAATTTTTCAAATACAAAGCATTAGTCTACTAGAATGAGTTCAGAAAATTAATCAGACATGAATCTTTGTGTCAATAGGTGGCTCTTTTTGAGCCATTTTTTCAAAAAAATGAGTGTTATTAATTTTAGTTGAGCAAATCAGACATATTTCAGAATAAATTAGCATATAATTATAATGTCAGGATTACATGCAATGGGACTTCTCCTGCCTATTTCTCTGCTTTTTCATGAATTACACAGTGAAAAAAAAAAACTAAACTAATCTGCATGAGTGATACTTGCTATGCTAGTTAAAATATTTTGGTTATTTTTGGTTTGTTTAGTTCATTAATGCTTTGGAGTAGGAGTAAGAAAATTTTGTGCAATTAGTGAGCAACAGAACTGGCCTCATCATAACTTTGAACTCAGATATACAACCTAGAGCAGTGGATGCTGTAGTGTTTGGTTAATACTATATGACTTTTGTCTTTTATGAGGGAGTGAGATCCCTGCTGATATGTATTCTGTACAAGGGTATGAACCATATGTAGGTATAAGCCCTGCCTGGAATATTGCAGTATGGTTAAAATCCTGACCCTCATTTTTAATTTAAAAGAAAGTGAGCCTACATAGCACGATGTTAAATCAGAATGGCTTCTGAGCCAGGCTCTTTTTTTCCAACACCCATGTTTCTGTTGGGTGGGATACCCCTGGGTTGCTCAGGTGGAAGCAACAATTTAGTGCAAAACTTTGGTGCTGGTGTCATTGAACAGAGTTGTCATTGTGACTAAATGCAGCGTTTGCATGAGGTGATGCTGCTAGGATGGTGTGTCTGGTAGTCAGCATTTACCCAAGGGAATGAACACGGCCAGTCACACACTGTGTATCTGGAACATGGAGCGCAATTAATATGCTCTGAGTGTGACATGTTAGAAAAGTGAGGAATGTTCAAGGAAACAGCTGTCTACTGGACACGGACTCTGGAAGGCAGGATACCACATACAGGGGATTTTAGCCCAAGACATCACCACAGTGATTATTTTGTCTGTAAGATAGACACATGGTGGATCTATTCTTGTGTTTTCCAACATGAATACTCTTGCATTCTCCCATTTCAGTAAAGCTGGTTTTATTTATCTGCTTATGCAATGCTTTTAAGAGAGGATTCATGGCTTGCTTAGTGATTCAAAAAAAGAGGTGTTTGTTCTCCCAGATTTCTGGGTAGGGCTTTAGCCACTGATTCTGTTAATTTTAGTCCAGCCTTAGATACTTAAAAGCAGCCTTTGTTACCATCATCAGCTCCTGGCAGGAAAAGCACAGTTATACATTTGTGAAAACGAATGAGCAAATGAATATTAAAGCTTCTAAGGCAATTATTATATGTCCTTAAGGAGTAAGGCAAGAATAGTAACAAGTCCAGTGATGCCATGTTGTATTAATAACCTTACATTTATTTCTTGATACCTTAGAAATGAAATGAGTTGGCACTTCACGTTTTATTCAGCTAATCATACTCTGTAAAAAATCCATTTTGTTATCCAGTCAGACTGCTGAGCAATCATTCATCAGAGCTTCACTCATGAACAATTTGTTATTTTACCTATGGAAGTATTATAAAATAACAAATTATTTTAAAAAGAACCTTGACCTTTGTTAAGACTGTGTTAGCCCCCATCATTAGCTTGTCAACTATAAACAGAAACTGTGGCTGCTCAGTGTATTGCCACAGCTCTTGAGCTAGCATTAACTCAACATCAGTCAGACACACCTGTGGTTTAGTCTGCATTTAGAAGAGTTGTTTGATTGTTTAGAAATTATAAAAATGGTTTTCATATAAAACATTTATGTCAGATAGACATATAAGGACAATGAAGATTTTCCTCTGGGATATAGATAATGATCAGATGTCCACACTGATGTTTTATCAAATCTGTTGCTGATCTTTTCATGAACTTTATGGTGCACCTGAAGACCTTGACAAAAGAAAACAGAATAATTCTTCATTCTTGACCTTAGATGAAATCTAAGGTGACAGTGTCTCCCTAGAGAAGTCTTGAGAATCAATTCCAGTTTTCCTCTTCAGCGTGTATTTCCCATTGTTAGAGGAGTTGTTAAGAGGCAGAGAAAATTATATTACAAGTAAGCTGCTTGTATGTAGTGCTGTACCTGGGGCTTGTACATTGCGACAAAAGACTGCAGTCATTACCTACATGAATTGGAGGCATGGAAGCCTCTGATTTGTTTGTAACTTAGAGCAAGACTGAGATTATGATAATGAATTATGGGAACAGATGCAGAGAAAGGGAGCAGAAGATAACTGGGAATAGAAAGCTGCCATTACTTGCTAAAATTTGTGAAAATGGGAATTTAAGACAATTTTAGACTTCCTATCTTCTGTTTGGTGATTTTATTATCCTATTTACCCAATAAACTTCTTATCTGTGTTTGGTTAGTAAGCTGCTATCTTTTGAAGGTAACTCTTTTTGCTACAGTTTTCTACTCTTTTGTTACTTTGAAATTAGACTCTTGTACCGAGCTGATATGGGCAGTCAGAGTCTGAAACTGATAATGAATGCAGCAGTCAATTTAGTGAGCCACGGAACTGTGGGAGGCAGGGAGCATCCCATCTTCTAAGGTCTGTTTAATTGCACTGGTAGCTTAATTGCTCCTAGAAGCTGTTTAGGATGTTTTAAATCACATAAGCCTATAAGATATTGTATCATCCAATGTCATACTACACAGCTGCTGCCAGTAGAGAACATAGTCCTGATTTCTTTGCACTCTCCTCTCCCTTTCTTCTCTTTCCCCTTCTCCGTGTACACATACATGCAATCTGATGTGTTCTCGACTGTAAACCTTACCTCTAGCATCACTTGAGTCTGAAACTGACTGATTACAATAATCATAGAATCATTAAGGTTGGAAGAGACCTCAAGGATCATCTAGTCCAATTGTCCCCCCACCACCTATTAACCACTAAACCATGTCCCTAAGTACCACATCCAACCTTTCTTTAAGCACACATAGGAACGGTGACTCCACCACCTCCCTGGGCAACCCGTTCCAATGCCCGACCACCCTTTCAGAGAAGAAATTTCTCCTCATCTTCAACCTAAACCTCCCCTGGCGCAACTTGCAGCCGTTCCCCCTTGTCCTGTCGCTAGTTATCTGCGAGAAGAGGCCTTCAGTTTCAGGTTGCAAAAGACATCACTTTGAGAGAACAGAAAAAAGGTGTTGGAAACTTTAAATCCTACAAAGATAAGAGACTGGAAAACAGTGTCTGTATATTTTCTTTTTGCTGAGTTTCCAATTAAGTAAATGTTGATGTTATTTTGTGTATTATGTTATTACTAGTTAAACTACTTAGAGATTTGGATAAGTGCATATTATTAGTTAAATGAAGTAACTATATTTGAAATTCTCGTTATAATGGCAACATATAATGTCATTCATCCTTAAGTGTTTACCTTGAGCTCTAGTCCCAGTGGAAAGAATTCTAATAGTTGAGGTATAAAATAATGTTAAATGTAAATTTCATAGCTGTCCTGGTTTCAGCTGAGAGAGAGTTAATTTTCTTCACAGTACCCAGTGTGGGGCTGTGTGTTGGGTTTGTGCTGGAAGCAGCGCTGATAGTGCAGAGATGTTTTTGCTGTTGCTGAGCGATGCTCACACAGAGCCAAGGCCTTTGCTGCTTCTTGCACCGCCCCGCCGGCGGGATGGCTGGGGGTGTGCGGGGAGTTGGGAGGGGACAGACAGGGCAGCTGACCCCAACTGACCAAAGGGACATTCCATACCATATGGCGTCATGCTCGGTTTATCAGGGGCTTGGGAGGAAGAAGAAGGGGGGGCAGCGGCGTTCAGAGTGATGGCGTTTGTCTTCCCAAGTCACCGTTACGCGTGATGGAGCCCTGCTGTCCTGGGGATGGCTGAACCCCTGCCTGCCATGGGCAGTGGGGAATGAATTCCTTGTTTTGCTTTGCTTGTGCACGCGGCTTTTGCTTCACTTATTAAATTCTTGTATCTGAACCCACGAGTTTTCTCACTTTCACCCTTCTGATTCTCTCCTCGTTTCTGATGAGGGGGACTGAGCAAGTGGCTGTGTGGTGCCCAGCCGCCGGCTGGGGTAAAACCACAACAATAGCTTGTACTAAATTATAATTGCCAGTCATGTACTACTACTGGAAAAAACATACAATGTATTTTGTATTTGAATTCCCCTTGTTGAATTTATTAGGCACAAGAACTACGTGCCCAATATCTGTGGCATTACACATGTAATGAGAATCCTTCACTGTTTTTCTTCAATATAAAATATTCGTACAGACCATGGAAATATTTAGTAGTAGAATGTTATATTTAAAAAACAGAAAGCTATTATGATAATTACAACATAAGACATACATCCAAAAGGAGGACCATGACACTAGACAGCATTTTTTTTCTCATTCCTTCTGCATAATAATTTTTCTTTACTGTTATTCGATGTTGTATATTATAATTTTGTTTTTATAACAGTATTGCAGTAAATAAGCAATGAATACTACACAGCCAAAAAGTTAATGTTGCTTCTTACAGGTTAACTTATTTTCTATGTCAATGTTTTCGTAGAATAGAGATGGCAGTTTTTATAGTGGAATGCATATCACATAATATTAGTGCTTAAAAATTAAATGATCTACTCTAAGATGTCTAGGCATCCTCTACAGTTAATGGAAAGGGATGAAGAATTTCTGCATGCTCAGTTGAGATGTATTTTAACACCTGAAAATAGGTAGGATGAATTTATATTTCTATATTGATATTTGTGGTTATAAAAAAACTTTACATGCTGTTGCAGTATGGCATCAGTTTTATAACTATACAGCTACCTAACTGAGGAAATAGTTTTGGATTAAGTTGCTTCTGGATTGGATTCAAATCTGTCGAATACTCATTAATTCCTTTGATTAGGTCTTGTTTTTATATTTCAATTGTTTTAAAGCCATTATGAGATTTGGACTCGTGTTCTCAATGTGATTTGAAGGGTAAGAATTAAAAGCCAGATTTGAAATCCCATAATTACTATTTGCTTTTTTCTTTTTTTTAAAAAAAGTGACCATTGGAAGACTATTTGTGTTTACACAATTTATAGGAAGATTACAAAAACTAACAAATCAATAATTTCTACTTGCCTATAAAATGTTTTTAGACAGTGTGATAGTGGAAAGGAACATCATGATAGTTCCAACTGGAATTGGATAGAACACAAAGGCAATATACATATATAAAGGAACTTTGGGTATGATGGTTGTCATTAGTGTGTTGAAATGGTTTTCTTTCAGCTCTTATTTAGATATGCTTTAATACTACCACTCTCAGTGCTGTAGCCTAGATGTAACCAAAAATGCATAGTAATGGTAAGGCACAAATACTTTTTTAAGAGTTACAGATGAGTGATCATAAGCTAATATTGCAAATACACTGGAGCTGCTAAACTTTCCAGCACTTAGATATTTTAAAAATAAAAGAATGAAGTTATAATAGTGAGCAATGAGTGGGTATCATTTTCTGTGTCTCATTTAGTGTAAAAAGATAAAACAGTAGCAGAATATTGGAGGTATCACAGTATACCAAATTTTACAGCTGACAGTTGCTCTCTGAAGGAGAGTGTGCACACATTCTGTTGTAACAGTGATGGAAACACGGTATAACAACCCAAAAACATATTACATGATATCAGAGCTCTGAAGAAAATGGACATAAAGAAATGGAGTGCTTACCTTCAATTAGCAATGCATGTTTCTATAACATATGTTGCTAGCATACAAAACATATAAATATGAAATGCTATAGGAGATAGAGCACAGGAAATTTCTAAATAATGGATAATGGTAATTAACAGCAGGGCAGTGTGTTCTGCTCCTGAATATTCTCTCATTGAATATAGTCAATGAACATTCTCTTCTGTAGACCTGTTTAAAAAATCATGACATAGAAAGAATTTAATTCCAAATTGGACATAGAAACACCAGGGACCCAGACTAAATTCTTAGTTTTATACACCATCAAATATGTGACCCAGCTGTTAAGTTTCACATATGGCGATAAATTGTGCAGCTGTGTTCTGTTTTCTACAGTTTAGCTATATAACAAAATTCTTACAGAAAGAAAGAAAATTATTTGAAATTTCACCATTAGAACAGCTTCCAAATACATCTCCAGCTATGGGGTTCTTTGTTATGGAAACATATATTTTGTTATATGTATTGCTGACTATACTTTAAAAGCAAAATGTAATGTCTGAATTCTTATTTGAGCATAAAACTTACTTTGAACTTTTAAAAGATACAGCTATTTGCTGGGTAAGTAGCTATGCTTAAAACTCAACTTGTGGCATGGGAAAATACTTTTTTCAATATAGCAGATGCCTTTCAATGTCTTCAGGGGAAGTTAAATGATTTTACTGACATCAAAAGAATGTAATTAAACATCTATGATGGTTAAACAAAATAATAGCAAGCATAGGCTTCTTCACGTTACATTAGGTAACTATATTCTCACAAATGGGTTGGGCATTTCCTCTGACAGCTCATATATGAATTTTGATTTGGATTAATTAAAATTTGTGGTGAAAATAGCAAGTACACTTATTCCACATCAGAAAAATGAAAATAATTAACAATTTATCTCTAAGTGTGGGCTTCTACTTTGAGCAGCTTTCTAGTATAAAAGGTGTTGCCTGTCTACTAAGAAGTATACTGTCATTGAAAACACAAATAAAAATATAGAAGAGAGCATCACATGGCTAACCACTACAAAAGCCTGCTAGACAAGAATCCTCAGTATAGAATTTAAGTAGAAAAGATCATCAGGATCCAAAATTTGATTGCCTATAATTTTGGGGCTTAAAATTTTGATTCCTTGACTAATAGTAGGTGTATTTTCCATCTTTAACATATCTGATCCTCTAGCAACCATGTTCCATATGTCTTTTAATTTCTAGTTTGTCTCTAAATGTACCCTCATGCAGAGATTCACTCTGTGGGTACCTAACATTGGATGTGAGATGCTTCAACTTCTTACCACTCCCAACTGTTCATAGAGAAGTACTATATGTAAGACAAATTTTTATATGCCCAGCTTTTAGATGG
This sequence comes from Psophia crepitans, assembly GCA_013399095.1. Classification (NCBI taxonomy): domain Eukaryota; kingdom Metazoa; phylum Chordata; class Aves; order Gruiformes; family Psophiidae; genus Psophia; species Psophia crepitans. Next base: position 175,096 of record VWZZ01000527.1, read on the forward strand.
CTGAAGATGTATAAGATTGGCATTGTTTTAATATACTTGGAAAGTGTACATCTTGTCTACAGCAGTTACTTGATCTGCTAGCAACTGCCACAGTACAACAGAGATCCCTCTTTTTCTGTATTAGCATGATATTTTCATTGGAGAGATAATAAAATTTCATCTAATACATGAAGTTATTTTCCCAAATGACTGTTTTGATTTCCCAGTCTTTAAACTTCTAGATATTCTTTCCTTATTAACTCACCAAGACACCATAAGAATGTAAGACTTTCACAATTTTCTGCCTCTGACAATGGCCAGGAGAAGCTATTCAGAAAAAAAAACCTGCATATGGAGTAAGTGGATGCAAATTCTTTCTCCCTGTCTTCTTCCTCTGGTCTCCTTCCAAGGCACCTACCAGTAAGTAGGTTAGGAATTTCCATTTAGCTGAAAGTCATGGTTCAGTCCTGCTGGCAACTAAGCACAACGTGGCCACTTGCTCACTCCTCCCTGCCCCCCGTGGGATGGGGAGGAGAATCAGAAGAAAAAGGTGACACTTGTGGGTTGGGATGAGGACAGTTTACTAGGACAGCAAAGGAAGTAGAAAATAACAAAAACAATACTGATGAGAAAATATACAAAGCGGGTGATATGCAATGCAATTTGTTCATCACTCAGAACTCAATGCCCAGCCTGTGCCCGAGCAGCAGTCCCTCCTCCCTGGCCAGCTTCCCCTCTTATATACTGAGTGTATGGTCATATCATATCAAATATCCCTTTGGCTTTTTTGGGTCAGCTATCCTGGCTGTGCCGCCTCCCAGATTCTTACGAAAATCAACTCTATCCCAGCTGAAAAACAAGACACTGAATCAGAGGGTTTTGATGATGTAAAAATTATGTTGCCTTGCATAACAACTCGTGTTACCTAGTACTGTTTAATGAGATTCAGAATGAAACCAATTCCTTGGTTTGGAATGCTTTAAGAGTAATGTAAGTATGTAGATCTGTATCTACTCTATATTAAATACAATGCACTCCTTATTTCCCACAAGTGAAAGCAGTGGTTTATGTTTTTCCATGAAGTAGAGACAAAGATATAAAAGGGTGGCTGAAAAGAAGATCCAGGTAATAAAACAGAAGCAGATGACTTTAACAAAGATATTCACGTGTATTTGGAAAGTGCTGAGGGTATGCTTTTTGCATGCTGTGACAAAGATGTACTTTCTTGCCTCTTTCTTATGTTACAACGTAAGATAAGAACTTTATGCTGTACTTTATACCAAAATTCCCTTCAGTTTACTCCCAGGGTGCAAACAGAAAATATATACTGAGTGCAGACTTTGAACAGCAAAGCCAAATCCTGGGGAATGAATGACTACTGTAGTAATGTATTGCGGACAAAATCCTGCAAAATCGAAGGCCAAGTCCTGACAAATGTGTCCATTTCAACTGGCAGACCAGGTAACAGGGAAAGTTTTACGCTTCAGTTGTATGCAGCTAGTTCTGTCTGGATTATGGTAATAGAGGAACACTAGCCTATCCCACTTTTAATACCAACTTCAAAATGAGATTGCTAGCGTGACTGGCTTTATGGGAAGACTCACAAGCTGCAGGCATATTACTGAGGTTGTTCACGACAGGGGGCTATGAATTCTGACATGAAAGCAAAGGAATCATCATTGACATGAATATTTAAAGTAACTTTAACACATCAACATTAATACTACACTAAAAAGGTCAGTATTGTGGGAATAATCATTTTTAAGGTGTTAGCTTTAGATGTCATCAAAAGGAGTGCATGCTCAGACATTTTTCTGATGAATAAAAAGAAGACTAGAAAGCCTGTAGCCAAGAAGAAGTGACATTTTGGAGCAGAGGTCCTTGTTTTGTCTTTTTTAATCGTTATTTATTCTCTAAATCCTGAAAACAAAATTCTTCAGTAGCTCAGAAAAGGGAATTTGGACCATCTGGGCCCTCATCATGTCAGCAGAAAAGATTTGTAGATATAACACTCACTGCAAAAGAATATTGTATGTGCTGTGTTCAATACCAGCCAGCCTGTGGCTTACAGGATGGAGAAATAGACTTCAGCCAAGTGACATAAGTATTAAAGAACTGTCCTAGGACTGAGAAACCAAGCAGTTTGTGTCAACAGAGTATTCCTTAGTCTACGTTACCCTAGCTCCTCTGACAAGGTCTTATCACAACTGGTAAATGTTACTTTGTGACTCTACCACAGCTTTCTATTGGCAATTTCCACAGTTTTTAAGTTTTTAAATGACTGTCAAAGGTCTACTGCACATGCAATGGTAATTTTATAATATAGAGGATAGCCTATCTGTTATACAAAACAAACAAAGAGGAAGGCCAAAAAAGGCATTCACATGATTATTGAACTCATGTTATCATAGGTAATCTATTCATACTGACAAGAACTGAAGGTCTCACATGGCTAGTTCTAAAACATCCTCAAAATTTCTAAACATCTTTTTTTTCTAAAAGTCTAAACATGACATGTTCATAAGCAACCCAGTGGAATGCTAACATAAGCCTCATTCTGGCAGACAGAGGGAATTGCAAACAGAGTTAAAAATAAATATTGGCAGAATTATGAGTTATCACAGGAATTGGAATAATTCAGGTTGGATGGGACCTCAGGGAGTATCTGCTTCAACCTCCTGCTTAAAGCAGGATCCATTCTGTGATCAAACCAGGCTGGTCAGGTCTTCATCCAGTCAGACAAACCTCCAAGGACAGATATTACTCTCTGGGCACCCTCTTCCAATCCTTGATTAGTGTCACAGCGTTGATTTTATCATTATGTAAAGTTGGCACCTCAGCTTTCCTTGTTCTCCTGTCACACACCTCAGCAGAGGGTCTGGTTTCATCTTGTTGATAACCTCCCCTTAGGTACTTGAAAGCTGCCATTAAGTCTTCTTCTGCCATTAAGGCTTCTCTTCATGCCAAGCAGATTCTTCTCTCAGCCCCTTACCTCATTTGTCATTATGACCCAGTGAGTCACATTTATAATGTATATACAGGATAGAACACATAAAGGTAAAACATTATAAAGCCAAAACCCACTTATAGTTAAATCAGATAGTATGAAGAATTTAGGAAGACATGAATGGCATTTGGATACTACTTAAAAGCATTTTACTAGACATGTCAAGCTTGCTATCACACCATTAGGAAGGATATTCCCATTAAAAAAAAAAAAAAAAGAAATAAATTAAACTAAACAAAAGCCTTCAGAATTTATAGAGGAAATGAAGAAATGAACAAAATATTCATAAGAAGTGGAAGATGGGTGAATCTAATGTTACTGAACATCAACCAGAAACTAGGAACTATGGGAAATAGATAAAGGTAAAAGGTACAAACAGAAAGTTATGGCAGAAAGTATAAAGGAAAATAAGTTTATAATGCATAATAGGAAAGAAAAGATTCATAGTAAGTTATTATTTGTTTTCTTAGTAAATAGATACTGGGAAAAAACCTGTCAGTAAAACATTCAAGAGATTGGTCTGTTCGATAACTGTTGAATAGATAAAACAAATGATCTGGGTATTTACAGGCCTGCCCATCTAACTTTTATTAAAAGCAAAATAAATAGTGCTTAATACTTGACATTATTAATAAAACATTGAAGGAGGTAGCCTAATATATACCAGTCAGAATTGCTTTATAAAAATAACAGTCATATATCTACTTTAATATCTTTTCCTTATGAGGTTAAAAGCGTAGTTTTGTAAAGGTGTGGATGCATTTTTTGCAGACATTTATGAAGAGCTGTGGTACTGCACTACATTTTCATTAGGTGTATTAATGTTAGAGCAACACCAAGAGTTCAGTGGTCTACAAATTACAGACCTACATTTGCAGGCATTTCTAATGAGGTCTTGCGTGAGCTTATTCTTAGTTCAACACTTGCAACGTATTTTATCAATGATATGGAATGGAATGGAATGCCAATGGAATTACCACTGGCAAAGTTGCAACTGTGACAATAGCAAACACTTAGAAAGAAAAATTAACAGTACATAACAATTTAGATCATTTAACAAGCTGGATGGTACTAAAACATATGTGTGAAATACAACCAAACACAAGGTTGGGCTTCTGGGTAAAAAAGACGGTAAGCTAGAGGTACCAGGTGAGGCATATTCACCCAATACAGAGCACAGAGGCTTAAATTGCTCCAGGGTCACAGTGAAAGCACATGTTCAGAGTACTGAAAAGAACCCCGGCACCATTGGCTATAAAAATAGTGAAATATATTGTAAAGAGAAGCAAGACCACTTTATATCACTCCTCTTGGCATTGCTTTACTGGAATACTTTAGCCAATTCGGGAATTAATAGTTCAAAAAGGAATTTGAAAACTCAGAAACTGAGAAGAATCCATAATAAGTCTAAACTGATATGAGTTTTATCTCCTATTAGAGAAGAAAAAAAGATAATGTGATAGTATAGTCATCCTGAAGATAATCTCCTCATGATAAGTAATAAATCTGCTCATGCTCTTCAATCCAACAGACAAAACGATACCTAAACCAATAATGGAATAAAAATAATAGACAAATGTACATAGTGAAGGCAATTTGTCCATGGAGAAATTTATAAAGATACTTCATGGATTTTTTTCTTCATTGAAAACTTTTAAATTGAGTTTGTATGTGATTGGAGATGCTTTAGCTCATCCATAGCTTTTGTACTGGACACAGCAACTGACTCAGGTAAGTCTCACGACTTGCCGTGTCGGATGGGTTAAAGCTGACCATAAGAGTCTTTCATAGCCTTAAAATCAATTAAATATGGTAACGAAAGTTGACAGCTCCATATGGTCAATTCATTAAGATGATGTCGATCAGTACTGTTTGTGGAAGGAGCACTCTTTACTGTTCCATTAGCAACTAAAGTAGCTTTCTAGTGTAAGTTTTGATAGTGTTTGCTAAGTGCTGGAATAAGCTCAGCAAACAGCAAGGCGGTGAATGCTGTGCCTATGGTGCCTATCAACAAACGCTGGGTGTGCCACCTCCGTTACTGATAGCTACTTGCTGTATCAAGCAGACTGCTACATGAATAGCTGGCTGGGGTTTTGGGGGGATTTTTTGGAGGTTAGATTTGGCACATACTCATTTGATTACACAAAACATAGTCTTGTGGACAGGTTAAGCCCCATGATTTTGCTGTGAATGATTAGAAGAACGAATAACACAGAATTTTGAAACTTCCTATAAAATAAGACATTTTTAAAATGAAGAATGTTTGTGTTTTCTGGCTGGCTTGATGTTGAAAGATTCCATTATCTTTTCTTGTAGTTATTGTTTGCAACTCAAATTTCTTATTCACCAAGGGCTAATTAATTATATTTTGTAAAGTGAGTTCTTGAAAGTATGTGCTTTGAAGGTGGCTGCTGCCTCCCATTGTTTTGGAATGAGGTTACGCGTCTCAAGTAAGATGCTGAGTCTAAAAACATAAAAGTAGTCCTTTGTGTGTTTGGTTAAAATGTAAAAAGGTGTGTGAATGAAGATGAAAAATAACATATGAAGGAGAGTAAGAGAAGGTAAGGGTGAGAGTGCAAAAACCACTTTCTACAGTGGTAAAGTGGAATTATATGAGTTATTTTTTTCCAGCAAAAGTTAAGTAAGTTAAAAAGGTAAAAAGGAACACTGCTTAAGAGCAATTACCGTCACTAATGCATTCTATAGATTAAAAGGCCTGTTACAATGTGGAATCTTTAAAATAAACGGACTGATTTTTCTGTAAGGAATATGCTGGTTCAGTATGGATTAATTTAAGAAGAATGAAACATTAACCTTAGCTTATAATCAAATAATACATTGCTGTGCTACAAACATTTTTGCTTTCTATTGAATCAGGTCAAACTTGTGCTTATCTTTTCTAAGGCAGACTTGTATTTCATTAAATATGGTGTATCAAGCATGCTGGGCAACAGATAACAAATGTACTTTATAGCCCCGAACCATTTTGCTTTTTTTTAGAATCTCTCTGTGTCTGTATTATCCTACGTTGCAAAAATTAAGCTTCTGCTAAGGAATTATGTATGATTTTGGACTATTACCAATTATCTGAAGAATAACACAATGTGGTTATAGGAAAACAAAATAAAATTCAGGGCATCAAGAGAACTGGTATGTTAAAAGCAGAAAAAAAATATAGGGCATAAGGATTTGGATTACATGAATAATATTATTAAAGGAAAGCTATTTTAGTGAAATATGTGGAAAATTATTTGATTTGTACACGTGATTAAGTGCTCCCAGATGAGTGTCCAGGTATTTCAGAAAATGACAATATTTATGACCTGAATATAGTGACAGGACAAGGGATAATGAGTTTAAACTAAAAGAGAGGGGATTTGGATTGGACGTTAGGAAGAAATTCTTTACTGTGAGGGTAGTGAGCCACTGGAACAGGTTGCCCAGAGAAGCTGTGGATGCCCCATCCCTGGCAGTGTTCAAGGCCAGGTTGGATGGGGCTTTGGGCAACCTGGTCTAGTGTAGGGTGTCCCTGCCCATGGCGAGGGGGATTGGAACTAGATGATCCTTGTGGTCCCTTCCAACCCAAACCATTCTATGATTCTATGATATTATGCTTTGAAAGGACGTTGCACAATGGGTATAGGTGTACAAGGAAATGTAATAATTTGTTATTTGCTGCTTCATGGCTAGTGCATGAACTGAATGTATGATGATAAGAATTGCTGGCATTTGACTGTATGTTTAATGTATAGATAACAGCCAGTTAAGAAGGGCATGATAAAAACGTGAAAGAAGGCAGTAACTACTAGAAGAATATGTGACACAGTATAATGAGAGTACCAAAGTACTTGCCCGGGGAAGCAGGATGTTTTAATCTTTGTACTCCAGCTGCTGCATGAGTCAGACACCATATTTTACTGTTTGATAACCCATACGAGTGTTACGCTTGCTGCCTCTCATACACTCTAGTTAAGAAACTCAGTATGACCAAGTCTTGTGGCTAAGCAAGCCTTAACAAGTACGAGCCACAATTAGAAGCACAATTAGAAACAGGCTCGTTGGTGCTACATTACTAACTGTAGATAATATAGGTGGTAGGGGGATGCTTGGACTAGATGATCTTGGAGGTCTTTGCCAACTTTAATGATTCTGTGATTCTATGATTCTGTGAACTGTAGTTTGCAATGCCTAAAGGACACTTGAGCTCAAGTGCCAGACTAGTCAGTTTACAAAGTATACCTGCTCTTTATAAATAAAAACTACTTGACCTTTTCTGGGACTTCTCAACATGCAAAACTTCTATTCTCAGGGAAATGCTTTATTAAAAGAGTATTTTAAAAACTACTCTTGGTCTAGTTCCCCAAAACACATTGAGTATTGGTCTAAAATGTATGGATGATTATGCATCTTCATATGAAGTTTTTGAAAGTATCTAAAACTTACTACCCCATTTCAATACCAACCTTTCAACACACTTCAAGTTAATGTTATGTTTAAGCCCATTCCAGTTATTCCTTCTATGTGTCATATCCTTTGCATGTTGGAGTTGGGCCAAGTGTATTTTTGTGTTTACCGTCTAAAAGGTTAGTGGCTCTTTTGTAGCTATAGTCCTCTTTTAGCTGTGCAAACACTCCTCTTGAAGATAAAAGTTTCTCAGAGATTATAAATATTTACTGTTGTAGCATAACTTCCTCCCTAGCAAATAGGCACCAGCTCAAAATGACAATCAAATACAAGGGATTCTTTAAGCCAGTATAACTTACATAAGCTGGGTAGGTAAAAGTGTCTGTGTCCAATTAAAAATTATTGTCTTCAAATCATAGAATGCTTAGAGTTGGAAGGAACCTCAAAGATCATCTAGTTCCAACCCCCCTGCCATGGGCAGGGACACCCTCCACCTGACCAGGTTGCCCAAAGCCCCATCCAACCTGGCCTTGAACACTGCCAGGGATGGGGCCTCCACAGCTTCTCTGGGCAACCTGTTCCAGTGCCCCACCCCCCTTCACAGTAAAGAATTTCTTCTTAATATCTAATCTAAATCTCCCCTCTTTTAGTTTAAACCCATTCCCCCTTGTCCTGCCACTACACTCCCTGATAAACAGCCTCTCGCCAGTTTTTGTATAGGTCCCCTTTAGGTATTGGAAGGCCGCAATTAGGTCTCCCCAGAGCCCTCTCTTCTCCAGGCTGAACAACCCCAACTCCCTCAGCCTGCCCTCGTAGGAGAGGTGCTCCAGCCCTCTGATCAACTTTGTGTCTTTCCTCTGGACTTGCTCCAGCAGCTCCATGTCTGAAACCCCAGAGCTGGACACAGTACTCGAGGTGGGGTCTCACAAGAACGGAGCAGAGGGGCAGAATCACCTTCCTCGACCTGCTGGCCACACTGTTTTTGATGCAGCCCAGGATATGGTTAGCTTTCTGGGCTGCAAGCACACACTGTCAGCTCATGCTGAGCTTCTCATCAAACCCCAACTCCTTCTCCTTGGGACTACTCTCAATTCATTCTCCACCCACCCTGTAGTTGTGCCAACACAGCTGCAGGACATTGCACTTGACCTTGTTGAACTTCAAGTGATTCGCATGGGCCCCTCTCTCAAGCCTGTCAAGGCAAGGTGCTACCTACATTGTATATGACTTGACAACAGACATGTTCTTTAAAAATGTTCTCATCAGAGCAGCACTCAGTCTATCAAAAGATATATCAGACATACTGGTTTTTGCCAAGGAATTCTCCTATTCTTTACTAAATATCTACATGAATAAAAGCATTGGCATTCTATTATCAAAGCACTTCATTTTTCAGTTCTTAGATATTCACAGCTCAGGAGACCTCTGATTTGTGCAATCCCATTCAGCAAATTCACAACAGTTTCCCAAAGGCATCATTTAGATGCCTGTTTAGATTAGTTTTTCCTCATTTTGTTTCTAAATTCCTATGCACTTGAACAATAGTAATGCAAACAGTTGTAAATATTCTAGAGGTTTATAACCAAAACTAAGAACTTTACCTATAATTCAGCATTAAGCTGCTGTTCTTTTTAGGAGAGTATCATGGCTGCATTTGACAATATGTTCTTGTTAAACCATACTTTTTTCCTCCAACTTGGGTAATTTGTCACAGTTGCTGAAATGACTATAAACAGCATCTGAATAGCTAAGCAAATTAGTTAAGGCACTATAATATATTTTTGACTCAACAAACTTGATTTGTCTAAATTATTATCTTTATTGCTTATAACTTATCAGTTGTGGTCTTTCAGAAGATGTCAGTTTGTACTGAGGTTACAGAGAAATTTTATTACAACATATAAAATCGGGAAAATAACAATACAATAGTGTAGTGGGTTGACCTTGAATGACTGTCAAACACCCACCCAGGTGCTCTGTCACTCACCATACCCAACAAGACAGGGGAGAAAAAAAGATGGAAAAGCTTGTGGGTCACGATAAAGACGAGACCACTTATCAGTTATCATCATGGGCATAACAGACTCTACCTGGGGAAAATTAATTTAATTTTTTTGTTGATTAAAAAATAGAGTAGAAAGGTGAGAAACAAAGACAAAAACTAAAACACCTTCCCCCCACCCCTGTTTTTGGCTTCATTTTTACTCCTCTACTCAGCCCACCCCCTGAGTAGTGCAGGAGGATGGGGAATGGAGGCGTGCAGTCAGTCCATAACAGTTCCTCTCTGCATCTCCCTCCTCTTCACACTTTTTCTCTGCTCCAGCGTGAGTCCTCCCCATGCTGCAGTCCTTCAGGATAAACCTTCTCTAGTGTGGTCTTCTCTCCACAGGCCACAGTTCCTTCAGAACATATTCACTTGTTCTGATGTGGGGTCTTCCACAGGTTGCAGGGAAATACCTGCTCTACCACAGTCCTCACCACGAGTGGCAAGCAAATCTCTGCTCCAGCACCTGGAGCACCTCCTCCCCCTCCTTCTTCTCAGACCTTGGTGTTTGCGGGATTGTTTCTCACACATTTTTTTTTTCTCAATTCTCACTGCCTAAGTGGTATTTCGCTCTTTTTTAAATATGTTTTCTCAGAAGTGCCACCCGCTTGGCTGATGGGCTCGGCTGTGTCCTGTGGAGGGTCCATTTTGGACCTCGCTGGACCCAGCTGTGTATGACATGGGGCAGCCCCTGGCTTTTCACACAGAGGCTGTCTGCTGCAGCTCCCTTGCTGCCAGCACCTTCACACCTACACCCAATGCAAACAGTACATTAAAAATATTCAACCAATGTAAATCATAAATAGGGTCACTTGCAAAAAATTATTTATATGTTCAATCAGAAGAACTGTCACTCTAATATTTAATCCTTTATTACTTTCTGAATATGATCTGCACTCTATTTTTGTAGATTTTAATTATGTTAAATGTTATTGAAATAAGGTTTCATTTGGTGATAATAATGCAAATGGATTTGTGTTCTCTATGGGAAATATTAAATTGACTCAGTTAAATATGTCTGTGATAACATTACACAGCATCCCAAAGGAGCCAGAAGCAATGTAAGAAGTGATGGCTAGAAACTCGATGTTGTTGGCTTAATCTGTTTTCACTGAGACTATTATTAATTAAATGTTACTAATACTTTTGCAAGTTACAGAAATGACCTTAGGAAATTTCTCTTAATCCTGTTAGACAAATGATCTCAGTAAGAACAGTTCATTTTTCCTTTTTAAGAAAATAAAATGGAGGACAGAATGGAAAAAAAAGTCTTAAATATTTTGCCTGACAAATAATTTATATATTCATATCCAGAGTCAACCTTTCCATTTTTGTTTGTATGTATATGTCTCATTTAAATTATTCTTCTTCTATCTGATCAGAATAATGGATGCATGAAAAGGTATGATTTGTCTTCATTGCCTCTAAGGGAAATAATTGGTTCACAAGAGCTGCTCTTCTTGTAGTATTACGAAGACTTGGTTTCTGGAAACAAAAGTAGCTGCCCTGGCTATGCTTATAAATACACAGTGCATTGTAAAATAAATCTCTGTATTTATTTCTCATTGGAAATACTTTCCAGAGCATTTCTTGGTTTATTTATTCATTAAATGTTTTAAGTATCTTTTTTCTCTTTTTTTTTTTTTTAATGTTTCTTTTTCTTAATGTTCTGAAGGGTCTATTATAGGACTAAAGTAGACACTGCCTGCTTTTTCCCTTGTTACCTGAAGAAACTCAGAAGTGGGAAATTTTGATGTACAGCCATATTAACTATTTCATTGACACAGACAGTGAAAAATAAAAAAGTATAAGATATCACTGCAACTACTATATGACTTCTCAACAGAAATTGGAAGCACTGCCCTGAAATTAGAATTGCTTTCAGTTTGCTTATATGTGTGCAAACACTCCAAAATGTCTGAGGAGAATGCACATATTATATCCAAAACATTATTTAGATACATATATAAGTGGGGTCCCTGAATGATGTTCCAAAAAATAAAGAAGTCAAAGGATATGATGCTGGCATTTCATTCTAGGGAGACTTTGACTAGAAAAATGTACCAGTTCTTGTACTTTCAATGCTAAAGGGTGTAAATAAATTAGATGTTTCTTAGAAGGTCCACACAAAATATTAAAAGGATGAGAAAACATTCCAGTGGAAATGCAAACTCAGTTTACTCAGTTTATTATAAAGAATGCTAGGGTTTTATCATGAATTCAGTAACAGGGCTTTTAAATTTATTTAGCAAAGTTGCAACAGTGAGTATAGGTTAACACTAGGCAAAGAGGTCTGGAAACTACATATGTACCTTTCACCACCATTGTGATCAACTGGAGAAGGGTTCAAATGATAAAGCTTCTTCATCATTAAATATTTTTTAATTAATGTAAAAAAAACCCTAAATTTTGTCATGCCAGCCAGCACCTAAGCACCACACAGCTGCTCTCTCATTTCCCTGCACTGGGATGGGAGAGACAATCAGAAGGGTCAAAGTGAGAAAACTCATGGGTTGAGATAAAGGCGGTTTAATGGGTAAAGCAAAAGCTGCACACACAAGCAAACCAAAACAAAGAATTCATTCGCCACTTCCCAAAGGCAGGCAGGCCTTCAGCTATCTCCAGGAAAGCAGGGCTCCATCATGCCTAATGGTTACAAGGAAATACAAACTCCATCGCTCCAAGTGCCCCTTTCTTTCTTCTTCTTCTCCTGGGTTTATATGCTGAGTATGACATTGTATGGTGTGGAATATCCCTTTGGTCAGTTGGGGTCAGCTGCCCTGGCTCTGTCCTCTCCCAGCTTCTTGTGCACCCCCAGCTACTCACTTGCACGGTGGGGTGAGAAGCAGAAAAGGCCTTGACGCCACCTGAACACTGCCCAGCAGTAACAAACACATCCCTGCATTAGCAGCACTGTTTTCAGCACAAATCCAATGCACAGACCCATCCCAGCTACTGCAGAGACAATTAACTCCACCCCAGCCAAAACCAGCACAGACTTATTTTTTTTTTAAATTCATGTGTTTAGTTCAGTACTAAATTACTCTGAAATGTCATATGACCACGTCATGCAAGTTACCCCATGAAGCCCTTTTTCAGGTTTTATAGTCAATAGATCTATAGATTTCACCTTTGAAATCTATGTCATTTCAAACAAGATTCTTCATAAAATCAGGTGATACTATTCTGTGTGGACAGACTGAATACAATAAGGATCTTGCAACTAGTTCAGTATAGGTAACTGCCTTCTCCTAAGTGGCACTGAGAATAATGGAGGCTCATATTTCTTCAGAGAAATATGCAGTATGATGGCAAAACCCCTACCCTGCTATTCTTGGGAATCCTGTAGTTTTCACAAGTAAGAAAAAGGTGGTAAATGTTAAACTTTCCTGATCCATGGAGATAACCCATTCAGCACTATATCACAATAAAAGTGTCAACTGATATCTGTTTCATGGTTTTATCTTTGTAGAGGCAATGGTAGGACTGTGTGGCTTTATTGCAAAGGAATTCAAGGTATTTCTGTTCAGAAGCAGGTAAGCTGGCCTTCTGTGTGGATAGAGGCAATAGAGATAACTGAGATAAGCTTCAATTTTTGCATTCATATTAGTTATGTTATGATGAGAAGCTTATTTGAAAATTGAGAAGGTGATCATACTTTTCTTGAAAATAAATCTGATGCATGTCAAATGTAAAAAAATTATGGGTATGTCTTGGATATTTAGAATGAGAAAAAAAACATCGAAATGAAGCTGAAAGGGGTAAATAATTTTTGAGGAAAACTTTTACCTAGTGTAATATAGTAATATCCAGACTACTTGTTCACACTTACGATTCTCATGCAGAACAGATATATAATTTCCTGAAACTAGTGGAATCATCCTTTGATACTTGACTGAATCTTTTTTTTTTTTTGGTGCTTTGTAGGAATATAAATATATGTATGTAACCTAGCATTTGTATTGCTGTATACTTCCAGTAATTAATTTTATGTAGTTAGTGGGAAAATAGGTAACCTTCTCTCATTTTTTTTTTTCATTTATGAAAATTCTTTTGACCTGTGCATTTTTTACAAAAATGAAAGATGTGTAGATATCTGGAAATTCTTATCATTGACAATTATTGTCTCTTCCTATATTTTCTAAATCAAGATACAAACTGACTGTTGGCTTTTATCTTTCACCTATTGTGCTAAATTTCCTTTCTTTTTTTTTTTCTTATTGGTAATTGTGAATAGTAAAACTACAAAATAATCAGGACGCAAAAAAGATTCTTTTCTAAAGATAAATCTGTATTTAAACCTGCAGCTGGGTCAATAGCAACAGAGTTCACAGGGATCTTCATAAGAATGATTACGTCTGAAAGCTGAGTCTTAGTTTGGCTTTTCCAAACTAATAGCTCAGTTAACCCATGTTTTTCAGGGAGGACTATAACTATGTGGTTCCCAGAAGGTCACGTATGCAGAATTAGCAGCCACGAAGAGCTGATCTGCACGGATTTAAATATGTTAGTGTAAATAGGTATTCCTGGACTTAGTATATCCAAGCAAATATCTCGAGAAAGAAGGCCATGCATCACCACAAACTAAGTGCCATGAAATAAATTAGTGGAGCTGTGCTTGTTTCCAAAGCAAACTCTGTAACTGGCTTTGCTGTATCAGCACCCATACAGAAAGTACCCTGTGGCTGAACCACTTTAAAATTGTTTTCTACGTAAGAAGTATAATCTTCTTAAAAAGCATCTGAAATATTTGTTGGACAGAATTATTAGTCATCTAAATACTTCCATAAGATCAGTGTTTTAAGTTATTTTTATGACTGGAATGTGTACTGAAGAGATGCAGATGCAGAAATGGGCAGGGGGCTATATGTGTTGCCACAGTACATCTCCAGAGGTGAAATTTTGTACTGCACCAGCTGCTGAGAACCTGACAAGAATAAAAGTAGAGACTAAAATGCTGAAAGCTTTTTTTCTTCTCCCCGTCAGCAGAAAATCTTTACCTGCTGTTACATTCTGGAAACTGTTCCTACTCGGTTTGCTGTGCCTCTTTGGTGCAGCTGAAGTTCCCCATCCTCTTTTGTAAAAGTTTGAAGGCTTTTATTTCCTCTGTGATATTTTGCCTGGAGGTAGTGCGTTAGATCTGCAATACGCTGAGGTTTCCTTCGTACGTTTCATTATGGTTGTTGCCTTTCTCTGCAGCAGCAGCCTATGTTTATAACTTAGCAGTTCAGTTTGTTTGCCTAACTCCCTTTGCATTCCTGGGACTTACAACTCACTGCAATATTAGTTCTTGTTGCCAGGGCACTTTGTGTAACACTTGACTCTATTTTAATGTACACCTATTTTTGGAGCAGTGCAATGAACAGAGCTTCGCCTTTGTCGTTTATTTTGCTCAGACATTTATTTGGAAGATATTAGTTCTGTTAGGGTATCCACAGATGACAGATTTCTCCATTCATCTGTAGTAGACCAAATATGGCCAAGACCAGATGCTCAGGGCTTAAATGTGAGCACAGAAAGCCTTATACTCTGTGTGTTAGATTAGGCCCAGATAATCCGCATCGATAACACGTGTTCTCAGGTTCCTTTCTTTTACACTATGTTCGGTTGCTTGTCTGTGAGAGCAAGCTGATGTGAGGTGCTGCTAGTTGTGAGTGGAGTACTCTAGCTTGGTGCCATATTATACTGCCTTTGAACTAATATGGCTGTTAAACCTAATATTCACCAATATAAAATGGTGGTGCTCTGAGGGGCTAGCACAAAGCTGCTAAGCCTCTGCTCTGCACTTGTATAACCAGTATACTAATGCCTGCCTTTGGCTGAACTGTCTGATCTCTTCCACACATGCTATGCAGTCTCTAGCAAGGCTGCCCCAGGCTCTTTCAAGCAGAAAGTCAAGAAATCTCTGGCTTCTTTAGCATGTATTACATTAACTGACAAATACGGTGTCTGTGTGCAGGCAGCCTGGGCTGGAGGCTAAGAAGGTGGCTCTCCCAGCTCCGCTGTGTAAATCTGAGTCAGGCATTCCCACCAGGGGAAAAAGCAACCAAACACTGTCACCAGTTAGGCGAAGGACTGTTTTCTCCTAGGAATCTTTTGTGTTGCCTGTATTTGAACAAGGCTTGGCTTTAAATCTCAGTTGTAATGAGGTACCTTACTGCAGACAACAAGGCAGACCATAAAAATGAGCTGTAAATGCATTGAGTGACAACACAACAGTTCTGATGGTGTGAACGATGCCTTTGTGGAAAGACTGTAATTCACATTCATTAAAAGACAAAGTAAAATTACAGGTAGGTGGGGCAGGATTGGGAAGCTAATCTGTATTTTCACACCATTATAAAATGCCTAGATTTTCTTCTTCAGATTTTATACAAATAGCACAACAAAACTCTTCAGGCATTCACTACTGTTAACTTAATCATATAGTCAGTAATTCCTGCTTCGCTTTCTTTCACCTACTTCTTCCTTGTCTAGTGTTTTCTCCCTGTTATCTCAGGTGATGCAAACCAGTATGCTAAAACATTTTTCTAAAAATGGAATACTCCTTCTTATCAACAGTAGTCATTTACTGTGCAACTATATCCAGCTTTTCCTGTTGTTCAGCCCATAGACCCCTGTCTCTGGGAGACTTAATTCAGTGCATTTCTGCAGCTGCATAGATTGACTTGTATTAAAGGAAATGCAAAAATCAAATAAACTATTTCAATACATAAGGAACTTCTGAGTCCAGTTTTTCCCCAGGAGACTGAGGGTGGTATGGGGATGGAAAAAATGTTGGTTCATGCAGAAGGGATGTATCTTTCTGGACTTTTCTGTACGGCAATCTATCTTATATTATCTAACTGGGGTTTAAATAATAACTTTTGGTGCCTATACCATAAATGTGAATGAGAACGTAATATCTGAATGCTCAGGAAGATATTCTCCTCAAAAAGTGACAAAAGCAAATATATTTCCAGGTAAATGAACATGGTCAGTGTTACCAAACTGTTCCCCCAACAGCCATGCAAAGCAGAGAACATGGTTTTGTCTACTCAAACCCACTGATTCATCCTGTAAAACAGTGCCAGTAGCATTCACTATCGCTCCTTTCCAACGGGTGCATGTGATAATGGACTTCCATGTAGAAAGGCATCTCTAAACCTAGGGAAGGACGACGTTGCTTTGCACAGTTATTTTCTTAAATGAAACCTAATTGTTAGCACAAAGACCTCCAACTGTTTTGGAATGCATATTGTCACTACATATTTCTCTAGGGAGAGATGGGAAGATGTGCAATACCACAAAAAGAATAACCATGAAAACAAAGAATGCAGTTAACCAGTGAAACTTTCAAATAGATTTATGTTCTTCTGAGCAGATTATATTTGGATATCTGAGTCAATTATCCTAAATGTAGACCAAACAGTGGCATGTTCTACTATTATACTCAATACTCCAATGGCACAAAGGTTTTGGCAGCAGATAACTCATACTTTATCCATCCTTGCATGTGGTAATACACCCAGAACATGCCATTTGTCAGCAAAATGATAATTCCTGTATTCCCGGACTGCCTAGAGGAAAAGGTTTAAATACAGCATTGTTTCTGGCTAAGGGACAGTCATCTATAAAGCTTGAAACTTAAGCCTCTCACTAGTTTCACAATATCTGGGAGATCTGGTACAGTGCGTTCCTACGAAAGCCGTGCTTAAATCTGTGGCCAGTTTCTCCCAAGCTGTGACCAAGACAGAGTATGCATAAGTTGTTTTATTTAGGTTCTACAGCAAGATAAGAAAGGGCTGAGGCAACCTGACAACTGATCATTTTAAGAAAATATACTTAAAGTAAAACGTGTGAAATCAGCTGGGCTCTGCAAACTTGCGGGATTTCATTCCTTTGTTAGCACCATGGCACTGGAGACTAGCTGGTCAGAGGATACTGTGAAATGTAGAAAGGAACAGACTGCTACAGTTTGCTTTCTTCTTTTCTAATGTATTTTAAGTGTTACTGGTATGGAAAGTCCAGAAACTTCAGACAGAGTTTGATTATGACGTTAAAAGGCAACATGCAATGAACTACCTAGCCTTTTGTCTGTCCTTGGTGGAGCAATTTGAAATCCAAAGTAGGTCACAAGTCAATTCATTTTGTAGACTTGACCTTGTACTCAGTGAACATTTAATCCCATCACAAAACCACTGAATAATGTTATAAATACCAATTTTGAAACAGCCCTTTTGGGACAGTATCTTTATCTTGGCAACTGGTCTCTGCTGAAAAGGGACAAAAAGAGTTCAGGATAAAAACTCTTCTAAAATACTGTTCTTCTCTTACATCATATGCACTTGTACACTGGTAGCTTGACAGATGGATATTCCAATTACATTAATTTCTTAGATATCTGAAGACATACACAGAAAATGTGACTGGATATATGAACAAGAGATAAGACTACCCTCTCAACTCTACAGCTCCTTCCTGGTTTAGGCAGTCATTGTTTTATTTGCTTTGTTTCTCCTTTTTTTTTTTTTCTTTTTTCCTTCCTCTGTTATCTTCTCTGCTCTATCTGCCCCGCCACTGAGGTTTAGCAGCTGCCAGTGAATAGCCTTTCTATGTGAACAACACTAGAAGGGAGTCAACTATGAAGACTTGACACCAAATGGAAGAAGGACCTGGACAGAAGGATAGGATCTGGCCATTAAACTTTCTATTTATGATCAAATATGATCAAATCCACAACACTGAGATCTGGGGTTTTTCCAGGGATGAACTTGTTTCTTTTCCTTAACTTGTGTTGTTCTTACTGAGAGAAAAAAAAATGTAAACCACGTGCTTTGAGCTGAATTAACTGTAACTGAAATTCCTGGCAGCTTTAAAGACTAATAGAGTCAAAGCCAGCGTTTCATACCAACAATGCATTTCATTATTAAACTTCCTTGTTTTCTTTTATTTGCTTTCTTTTCTACTTTCAAAAATAAAATGTTGAGGGTGGTACTTTGGGATTGGGGGTGTGTTGTTCTTTTTTCCCCCTCTACAGATGGATGTGGATTGGAAATTAAACGCAAGGTTTGCCCCTTTAATGGGATCCCTAGGAGTCAACCCTCAAATTTCAAAGCTCTTTGGAGTTCTGTTAACAAGACAGTGCACATGAGATGCCAGGAGTGAGAAAAAAATTAATTTAATTTTACCTTATTCAAGACTGAGGAAACCCTCAATGCTAGGGGCCCTTGAGAAGCAACCTGAGTCTATGGGAGAATCAGTAAGACTCTTGTGATTATTCCAGCAACTCAGGAGTGTGTGGACCACAAGGAACCATTTCAACACTTCTGTGTGGGGACTTGTGGCCCCACCAAACTCCAAATATTCGAGTATGTTTCACCAAGAATTCAAAGAGGGGAGGAAAGGACGTGTGCACAAAACTTCTGTGAGAAGGAAAGAAGTTATAAGGAAAGTTAAAAAAAAAAAAGGTAGATAAGTTAAAATAAATATTTGACTACTCAGAGCAGTTGGGTACTTTCCATGAGATGCAGGAAATCAATTCATGCATTTTAGTGAAGAAAAAGAAGCCTTCAGTAGACAATACTGCTTTTGTATTAATAATATACTTTATGCTTTAGCTTCAGGCCTAAGTGTTTTGCTTGACTTCTGATCCTGTTGGTTTCTACTTTTCTCACCATTTATTTTTACCATCTATTTGTTTCAATAAAAAAATAAAATGGAGACTGTAATTTAGCAAGTGATTTATCTTTGATAATTTAGATATCTAAAAGTTAAGAATAAAATTAGAGTTACGTAATTGACACAGATAAATAGACACCTTCAGGTAGTGACTCAGCCACTTCACAACATACTGTTGTGGTTTAACCCCAGCCGGCAACTAAGTACCACACAGCTGCTCCATCACTGTGCCATCACAGTGGGATGGAGGAGAGAATCGGTACTGTAAAAGTGAGAAAACTTCTGGGTTGAGATAAGAACAGTTTAATAATTAAAATATTGTTGTTGTTGTAGTAGTAGTAATATCAACAACAACAATTTTTAATGACACGGAAAACAAAAGAGACATAAACCCCAAGAAAAACAAGTCATGCAAATGAAAAACAATTGCTCCCCACCTGCCAACCAATGCCCAGCCGGTCCCCAAGCAGTGATCACTGCTCCCAGCCAACTCCCCCTGAGTTTATACACTGAGCACAACATCATATGGTATGGAATATCTCTTTGGCCAGTTTGTGTCAGCTGTCCCGGCTGTGACCCCTCCCAGGCTTTTGTGCACCTCCAGCCTTCTTGCTGGCAGGACAGTATGAGAAGCTGAGAAGTCCTTGACTTAGTGTAAGCACTACCTAGGAAAAACCAAAACATCAGTGTGTTATCAACATTATTCTCATATTAAATCCAAACCACTGCGCTATACCAGCTGCTAGGATGAAAATTATCTCTATCCCAGCCAAAACCAGGACACATACATATGAGACAAGTGGAATTAATTAAACCCGATTTTTCTTTTTCTCTCTCTCTTCACTACAGAAGGAATCTGGGTAACTAGTGTAGACCATTTGTCCATCTTTTAGACATCTTTTAGTGAGATAAAGTGAAACTCAATTCTGCTGTGAGGCTTGAGTAATCCCCCATACAGAATTGTCCTGAGCTCATAGTTATTGCAACCTAAATGAAAGCAGTATATTTAGCAATATTTTAACTGGAACAAAGTGAGAAATGTCTGTATTTTGTCTGCTGCTGTGTAAGTATTTCACATCAGACTACATATTAATGCTGAGAGTACTAATAAAATAACAACTCATTCCAATACGTTAAATTATGGTTAAAATTTCCCTTCCCTCCTCAAGAAAGAAATGGTGACCTCTGTGATCGTAAACTGTTTAATTGTTTATATTTTTAGACAGTACCACCATTTTTAACAGAATTATCTTTTCTGGTGTTTTTTAATATTAAATATGGAAATGGAAAAGGATTACCTCATGTGGCTAAATATTCTTGCAGTTAAACACTACTTCGTCCTTCTCAGAATCTCTAGTGTCTGTTCTTAAGGTTAAAACATATATTATGACAAAGCAACTGCAGAACTGAGCTGTGGAAAAATACACTAGATCACAAAAATACTTATCCACTAGATAAATGAGCTGGAAGACTGGTTTTGGAACTTTGTCTTGGTAAAGAGAAGACAAAAATCTGTTATGACATCACTGCCTGCATTTACTGCCTTCTTCAAAGGGCCATTAAATGTTTCAGATAATAACTGTCTCAAAGTGAATTAGGTCAATTAAGAAGTGGAATCCTCTAACCAATGTCAAATTGATAAAAAGAAATTAGGGCAAACCCTAGACCACACGCAAATAGAGTAGCTGCATGAATGATGTTTCCTTTGTTGTCAGTAGGTGTAAGCTCAGCAGCGGTCAATGCTGGTCTACTATAGTGGTTGCTGGTTGTGTTTAGGGCAAATTCCATTAGAGTAACTTCTTCTGCAACACATTGTACAAAAAAAAGGAACATGCTTTATTACATCATATGATATAGCTAAAAATCCGGACAAGGCTGAGAGTGAGTGAAATGACAGCTTCTGGTTTTTCTGTCTAATAAGAGATATTACTCCTGCATACCTATCAAATACGAATTTCTTGGTACCTTTGCTCATTTATAGCCTCAGACCTTAAGAATATAAATCCAGTATCACTGGTCTCTGAACTTAATAAAAAATTCATGTTTACCTGAGACCTAAAGTAATATACAACACAACACTTTAATTGTAGTCATTAACAAGGAATAACTAGAGAACACCTGGTTGTCTTTCTAGATATTCCATTAGCATTTTGCACAATCACTAGTATTCACAGAAACATTGCCAGCTTCACTGCGTTCTTTTAAAGCATGAGCAAGTCATGGGCCAAAGATGGGTTTATTAAGAGATATACAAGAAAATGTAATAATACACCGAGAACAATAATAGACTGCTATAATTCAAGGACCATTTTAGAATTTTCTTTCAAACACCAGTAGAGCCACAACTGAGACTAGATTATTTCTGTGAAACTCCTTGGTAAACCCCACTGGATAAATTCTGTTATATAGCAACATGATTATTTTGCTTGCTGTGGCTGAAGACAGCTGTAATTTTGGTCTGTACTGAAAAAGTTAAAGAAAAGCTGCAGCTGCGGCAATGAATTTCCATATTATCTCTATGCACGAGGTCTACTGCAGTGCCTGTACTAAAAGATCATAGAATCATAGAACGGTTTGGGTTGAAAGAAACCTTTAAAGATCATCTAGTCCCAACCCCCCTGCCATGGGCAGGGACATATTCCACTAGATTAGGTTGCTCAAAACCCCATTCAACCTGACCTTCAACATTTCCAAACATCCACAACTTCTCTGGGCAATCTGTTCGAGTGTGTCCCCACCCTTAAAGGAAAAAAATTCTTCTTTATATCCAATCTAAATTTACCCTCTTTCAGTCTAAAACCATTGTCCCCCACTCTGTCACTACAGGCTTTGTTAAATAGCATCTCTCTATCTTTATCATAAGCCCCCTTTATAAATTGAAAGAATACAACAGGGTCTCCCCAGAGCCGTCTCTTCTCCGGGCTGAACAACTCCAGCTCTCTCAACCTGTCTTCATAGAAGAGGTATTCTAGCCCTCTGATCATTTTTGTGACCCTCCTCTGGACATATTCTAACAGACCCATGTCTTTCTTGTACTAGAGGCCCCAGAGCTGGATGCAGTATTCCAGGTGGGGTCTCATGAGAGCAGAGTAGAGGGTAAGAATCACCTCGCTCGATCTGCTGGCCACGCTTCCTTTTATGCAGTCCAGGATATGATTGACTTTCTAGGCTGCAAGCCAAGACATTGCTGGCTCATGTCCAATTTTTCAATCAACCGGTATCCCCAAGTCCTCTGCCAGGCTGCTATCAGTTCGTCACCCAATCTTTAGTGATATTGGGGATTGCCCTGACCCAGGTGCCGAACCTTGCACTTGGACTTGTGGAACTTCATGAGATTCGTATGACCCTGCTCCTCAAGCCTGTCAAGGTCCTTCTGGATGGCATCCTTTCCCTCAAGCATATCAACTGTACCACTTCGCTTGATGGCATCTACAAACTGTCTGAGCATGCACTTAATCCCACCATCTATGTCATTAATAAAGACCTATAGTTTTTTATTAATAAAGATCTATAGTCTCTTGGTGAATGCAATTCTGGAGACATTATTATGCATTATTTCCCATGGAAAATCATGTCATCTTCCAAATTCTCAGTTGTCATAGTCTCATGATACCTACGACGTGTGGATCAATTGTAGGTACAGACAACTTAGGGAGCTGGCTAGGACAGCAGACTGCCAGGAATACAACTCATTCCTTCTCTTACATCTGAGGTAACATGTCACCTGTCAGTGGGACAAAGCAGAAGAAANATCTATAGTCTCTTGGTGAATGCAATTCTGGAGACATTATTATGCATTATTTCCCATGGAAAATCATGTCATCTTCCAAATTCTCAGTTGTCATAGTCTCATGATACCTACGACGTGTGGATCAATTGTAGGTACAGACAACTTAGGGAGCTGGCTAGGACAGCAGACTGCCAGGAATACAACTCATTCCTTCTCTTACATCTGAGGTAACATGTCACCTGTCAGTGGGACAAAGCAGAAGAAAGGGTGTGATGGAACAGTCAAGTGCAGAGAACAGTTTTGGCTACAACTATATTGGTGAGCCTGAGAAGGCAGGAGAGCAGAAATGGCAGGATCAAACAACAACCACTTCTAATGCCTACTTGTCTAGCACAGACTCAGCTTCAAGTCCTCCTTTTCAAGGATGCCTACCATTCAATTTTGCCTTCACTGTCAACAAGTTTTGAGACAGCCTCAACTTTAAGTAGAGGGTGCAAGCCTAAGGAAGGTAGGATTTTAAGGGCGTTTGTTACTAAGAGCAGGGAGCATTGTTGCCACCTGCTGTTCATGGTAACTGAAGCATTCTAAAAACGTCACTGGAGTCCTGTCAGTGGCCTGCATAGTAAGTGATATTCCCCTCTCCCAAAGAATCAGAAAAAATGTGCCAACACATACTGCCTGGGCTAGCTATCTAGATATTTGGAGAGCATCAGTGGAAAGTAGCAACCATAATCACAATGGCTATACGTTGAAGCAGATAAATAAATCAGGATTTTTAATGCCTATTTTGGCAGCAGTTTTGAAGCTAAAAGCCCATTGTTAAAGGAGACAGGAGAAATTTGAAAAAAAACAGGAAGCACCCAAAGGACGTTTGAGGAAACTATAATAAAAGCTACTTGGACATTTTTTTCTCCACACATTTATATGCCAAAACTTTTATTAGGTGATATGTTTATTATTTACAGCTTGCCTAGTTGTAGTCTAAGTTTCACTTTCTCTGGCCATAAAGAAACAATAAAGCTTGAGAGCTGAACTAATTTTCTTGGTTCCTCTCAAATAACCATATGCTGCTTTTTGGTGAGACTATTTTTAAAACATGGTCAGTCTTGATATATATCACCTGCTGCGATAGAGGTTCTTTAATCTGGAAAGGAGAGTGCAAGTCTAAGACTTTGTAAAGTTAACTGTTACAAGATAAATTATATAACGATTATAGACTCTACTGTCTCATTTACACACTTCGTTGACCTGCACTTTCCAGACTCCACCAAATGTCTCTGTGAAGGCCTTGCCTTTCTGGCCACGGTAGTTACGTGCAGCAGATGAGAGTAATTCCTGGACTACCTTCTCATCTCTCCCCAGGAACAGTTTATCAAGAAGGCCAGCTTCCCCAGAAAAACAATGAAAGGTGAATCTGCCCCACCCTTGTAGTTCTCCTCTCCCTCCTTCCCCTTTTCAAGGGGAACCAGGCTATGAGGAAACTATGCCTTTGTGATTTAACCTAGTTACTATTTTTAGCAGAGTTGCTTAAAGACAAGAATTTAAACTTTAATCATTAAACACCAGAATTTGAATTCTTAGGATTGATGTTTGCCCAGTTTGAGATAACTCAAAGAGTTTTGCATTTCAGAAAGTGCTGAATGTTCCATTTTAGGTCAAACCAACTCCTCTAAGACAGCAGAAGTTCCAAAGTGCTCACACTTAGGCAGCTGTGCATACTTTAGTGTGAGTAGGTTGGTGCACTATACAAGCAGCCGGGGTAAGTAAGCTTTAAATCAACTGTGCTAAATGAAGGAAGGAATAACAAAAGGCTTTTCAACTCCTCTTTTCATACTGGAATCCTACATATCCTTTGGGTCCAATGACCCAATGGAATTCCAGGTCCTAGTATAATGGGTTTGTTGTAGTTTTCTCTTGGTATTTCCACTGTGATTCAGCTGTTTGATTAACTTTTGCTGCAAATATTAAAAAGAAAAAAAAACTTTGCTTATAAAAAAATAGACACTGCAGCGCTGAAAGCTGTTACAGACTTTTGTGAGTTGAAATTAAAATTAAGCTAATTTCCTTTTTGCATCTGAAAAGAAAGTTCAAGTTTACATTTATAAAGAAAAGAACACAGATGCTTCAGTCATGAATTGCAAATGACAACAAAGTAATATAGTTATAAATTCAAAACAACAGAAAAAATAAAAAATGAAAATATTACAAACTTAGTTATTATTTAAGGAATCTTATTCATAATTTCATCAGTTTAATTAATTTCCCTAGTACTTTGGATTCAAGGTATATGTCAGTACCTCCTAAGGTACCATGATTTCTGTAGTACCAGTATCCTGCAAAGTAAAGGCAACTGCTCAGGTGTACCATTTGTTTTAGTATACTTAATCATTTAAGGTACATTTAAAATGAAACAAGTCTGGTCTCCTTACTCCATAAATAGTCTGGTATAAACTAAGATTAATCTCCTTGCTCTAGGGTACGATATGCTACTGACCTTGGCTTCCTCTGATGAGCTGAAAACATGCAAAAAACCCCCAGTAAGTACTTAGAACTCAGCAAGATAAGGATCTTTATTTCTTGCAAATCATACACGATTTAGAACAGTTGCTCCCAATTTGCAGTTAGTGATCTGCAAAGAGCACACCAGATGCATGGTGTGACTTCCTTTCCTCCTAACCATTAAATCACATTAAATGAACTTAAGGAATAAAGAAAAGACTTTCCCAATATTCTTTTTCCATGTAAACACATGCTGCCACTGCCATAGGGTTGTTTAACTGGAGAAGGATGCGTTCTGCAAGTCACATTCCCTTTAAGCAGAAGTATTGTCAAACTCTGCTGCATGTTATGCAGTCTAGCATGATCGAAAAGCTGTAAGGGTATTCTTACATCAATGTGATCAGCTGATCACTGTTTGTTTATTGTAGTTCCCACCGATTTCACATAGACTTTGACATTTGCAAAGAATGCAAAGTGGATAGCTAGCATGCAGGGATATCCTCAATGCGGAAGGAGTGGGTCACGGTAACGTTGCTTGATCCTACTGCATTGTTTGGGACATCCCAATAGAAAGCATCATTTCTTTTTTCATCCCCCTACTTTTTTTAAGCTCAAAAATATTTGAGTTTTATTTGAAAGGAGACACACAGGTGTTGCCTGTATTAGAACAGTAGGTGGCTAGAACACTTTGTAAAGTAGAACTAAAAATGACACGACTTTCCCTGGAACCACTTAATGGATCTAACTTAATTATAAAAAAGTGTAGCTTTATGAGAAAACAACCCATCCAGTTTAGTAAGTGGGTTATTAAACTGAAGATTACTATTACTCATTGTTTATTATTTCTGCATACTGTGCACAACACAATGAGTGTGACTGTGTCACAGACAAGTGTTCTGTCAGCAAATTTGGTGTAATTCATGTCTTACAGCTGCCATCTGACTGAGCACCACAGTTTTTATTATAATCATCCAGTGACTGAGAATATGTAGTAAGAAGCTTTTTTGAAATTGAATTTGTTCCAATCACCTTGAGATTTTGAGTGTTACCTAGAAAAAGAACCACTTACTTAGGGTTAGGAACATGGTACGAGATTTAGTCTTCTTGTCAGAGTCTGCTTGAGCAGTATGTTACTGGAAACTTTATTGAAACTGGCTGTCCAAAGAACGTTTTAATGGGCATCCATGAGTATTCAGTGCTAGAAGTGCTGACTGACTTAGTTTACCCTTGCATTAAGATGATCATAATGACAGCTGTTATATATATCTTGGTTTAAAACTATACAAAGAGAGAGAAAAAAAACATCGCATAACTAAATTAAGAATGTCTGAAAAGTAAAGAAAGCCATTCTGGAGACAGTTATTTACTGATCATATCTCTGCAGAACATTTGTCAAAGCTTTCATTTTCGTAGAAAGCATCTTTATTTAAGTAAAGGCACTATTCTGACACATATATTCCACTTTACACAAGTCATAGAATCATAGAA
>VWZZ01000531.1:0-17587 GCA_013399095.1 Psophia crepitans
TTCTATTCTATGATTCTATATGCCAGCAGTGTGGACATGCATCTGTTATGATGAAAGATTTAGGTAGTATACATGCATATATCAGACATAGTTTATTTTTTTCCTCATGATGCCATGCAAATGACTATAGAACCTGGCTTTGCAAGCAGATGGGAGTCAAAATTCCCATCAAGTTCCTGAACCCAAACATCTGGAAGGCAAATCCCCAGAATCCTCAGATCTCTCTCCAGATCCAGAAAGTAACTGTCAGCCAGTTAAACATGCATTACTAGAAGGTTTTTATTTTTCTATCTAGGTATAATTTTATATTTTATATGTAATTATATTATAAAATAGACACACGGGAAGGACCACAGTCTTCATATATGCATTCTCCATTGGCTACATCTATTTTGGTGAAAGAAATGGACCGTGGTCATTTCTCGGGCCCTGAGAGGTGATGGCACAGCGCAGCTCACATCCACATTCCCCTGAGAAACAACATCTTCTGAACACTGGTCAAGTGTTTTCTAGGAGATGGTTATATGGCACTGACCAAAACCATGCCAGAGCCTGTGCTAACACACTGCAGGGGTGAGCGGGTGCAAGACCCTGAGCCCCGATCATGTACCACTGTGTTACTGTCCAGGTTTTGTCTGGGATAGAGTTAATTTTCTTCCTAGCAGCTTGTATAGTGCTGTGTTTTGAATTTAGGATGAGAATGATGTTCAGTAACTAATGTTGATACTTTTAATAAAGTTGACATCAAGCAGTCAAGGACTTTTCAGATTCTCATAGTGGCCTGCCAGCAAGAAGGCTGGGGGTGCTCAAGAAGCCGGGACACACAGCCAGGACAACTGACTCCAACTGGCCAAAGGGGTATTCCATACCATATGGTGTCATGCTCTGTATATAACTGAGGGGTTGGTTGGGAGACGGCACAGCTCATGAAATAGCTGAGCATCAGCTCTGGGTTCTGTGCAGTTGTACTGTGCAGCACTTGTATATTCTNGGTACTTAGGGGCTTTTCCAACAGGCAGTAGCAATCCAGACTCATGTGGTTACTGATGATGTTATTAAAAAGAGCTGTAGGTGAAGATCAGAAATAATTCATTTAGTTATGTTACAACCAGTCCTCCTGGAAGGCTTGGGTGTGCAAGGGCAGCAAGGCCATCATCTTTATGTGGTCTAAGAAAGTAATTTCACAGCTAACCTTGGAAAACAGTGTAGACCTTGTCGTCACTTAGTTTTCTTTTAGTATAGGAGTGGGTGGCTATGTTTGTTGTGGAAAGCTTGTAAAATTAAACAGTGCAATTATTTTAATCTCCTAATATGTTTGGAATTATGGCTCATGGCTGTTCAAAACACTCTAGTCACTGAGGTTTGCATAACACATATGCCATAGAGTCAGCAAATGTCTACCATATGAGCAACAAATGTAGAAAGATAAAATAAATTCACAAGAAGACCTTTCCAACCCTGGATACCCAGGAGATAAGGGAAGCAAAAGTGACAGCTGTCTTCAGCAAGAGAAAATCTATTCAAATATTGTTTTTCAAAGGGTTCCTCTAAGTAAAGAAGATTTATTTTATCATGGGCATGCCAGAAATGCCATGATGTTAGAAAAAATATTAGAAGAGTTATCTGAGACCAAAACTCCACCATAACATGAGTCAGTAATTAAAAAACAAATAAATGGATACTTCAATCCTCATACACACAAAGGAAAGGAGAAACAGGTTTTGCAGGACTTTCTCCTTTTCTTTGAGATGTATTAATTTTCTATATTAATCTACAAATTAGATTAGAGCCATATCATGACATCCATATTAACATTACATAATAATTTACTCATTCCTATACAGATTACTTGGAGTGCTTCTGGATTAAAAAAAAATGCCATTTGGAGGCAGATAGATATTATAATTTTTCTAGTTTTAATTAGAAAAAACCAATGCTGTTGGGATAAACAGCACTGGTGTTTTTTATTAAAATTAAATATATCCTAAGCTACAATATTCCATTTATTATATAAAATATGGCAAAGATACTGAAGTATGAGAGCCTTTGTCCTCTATGTCATAGCTCAGAGCTAAAATTTCTGCTGACTCTTTCAGTTCACTAGGCAGGATTCAGTAAAATATTACTTAGAAGAAAGGTACGTGTTAAGACTAAAATGATGAATAAGACATCTACTTATTAACCAAGATATTAATCAAATTAACATTTTTTTAAGGTAGTGGTCCTCCATTTAAGTAAAACACAGTTCTAGTAAAAAAAAAACCAGTATCTTCAAACCACAGTTAAGGGATTGGACCTCATCAAATGCCCATTTCTGGCCTCTGAGGATATTATCAAAAACTTCCCATACTTCTCCCTAGCCTACTCTTGACCCCCTGGTCATCCATCTTGCACAGATACAAGTTCTTCTGTGCTATTTTCCAATATGAACCTACTTGTTCATTCATTTCCATTGAAACTTTCATTTTTATCTTTTCTAGAAGGCAGCTTTGTCATCCAATAGAACATTAATAAAAAAAATTATTTTTCCTGGACAGATTTCTGAGCTTCACCAAAACAAAAAAAATCCTCAAAAAATTTTAACATCTACAAAAATGAAAAAAAAGTTAACACATATGAAAAAGAGACAGTCATCATCTTTGTGAAAAACAATAAATAATTTTCCTGAAAATGCCACAAGACTTCTGAAAGACTGGCAGGATCTTTCTTCTATTGATCGTGATTACTGTGTTTAAAAAGCAACAAAGAATAAACTGAACACCACATCAAGCACTAAGCAAGTAACCTCCAAGGCAGGCTAAAGATAGAACACCTTCTATAAATTTATAACACAGCAAGAGAGTACAAGTTCCAGAAAAAAGTTGTTGAAGTAGAGCATTAAATTCCTTTATAAATCATTTTTAGCAGGGCTCTTACAGGTAATTAAGCAGAGGGAAAAGCCATAACAATTTGAATTAGATTTGTGTCTATATTTTACAATCTATTGTGTAATTTCTTAGTCTACAAGAAAAATTTCTGCCTGAAATTTATATTCCAAGTGAGAATAATACAGTTCCTAAGTGAAAGATAGTAAGAATAACTTGATGAATGGAAGGAAAGATATGATTGTTCTCCCTGAAGTTTAGGATAAAGTTTAAAAGATTAAATGCAAACAAAAATATTTCTTTTTTTTGTTCTAACACACCAAGAAACATAAATAATAAATGGTTGCAAAAGATTATATTGTATATGATACTTGTTTAATTCAGCAGCATACAGCCTCAGTCTCTTTAAGTTGTATAGACTTAGTGAATCATTTCCAAGGAGAGAGAAGCTGACACTCAAAGAAAGCAGGGGCAAAGAAGAAAACACATGACTGGAAGAAACCTTCCTCAAAATAAGTGTTCATTTAATTTAAATTTGAACAATCAAACTATTAGAGATTATCAGATATCTGTGGCTTTATACTCCTTCTTCCCTTCATAGGAGTTGAATGTGTGTTGGAAAATCAGCTAGTTCTCTTTGTGGAGTCTGGTTTTGGAAGTGAAAATATAAATACTAGAAGGAAAGACGTCTGTAATAATCAATAAGGACACGTCTATTGTCTATTCTGAAAGATATAAATATAATATGACAAGATCAAATTACAAAGGAAGAATTCATTACTATCGGACACTGGAGAGTATAAACTTCTGTGTTTTACCATTAAATTAAAAGAAAAAAATTATGGGATTGAGAGGAAAGTAATAAAGCTATTCAGAGATTATGAAGGCTGCTACTGAAGATGTGTTACACACATCTTGAATTTTGTTTAACACGATTATGCTAACTTTAACTCACTTCAGCCTGATGTTTTAAAATTGAATTTGGAATAATGTTTTGCATTAATGGCATTTATAGGAAACTGGAAAAAAAAAACAAAAACAGTGTCATTCCCATCTGTAATGTCTTGTGTCAGCAAGGCATGCGGTGCTGCTAATCCAATGGCTTTCTGTCTGGGCTAAGATTTGTCTGTGCAGGGACCATCTAAGGAAAGACTTTTCCACATGAGGGACTTCAGGAAGCAGCAATGAGATGCACCCAACAGAATACATTTCATCTGAAGCAGGTGGAAATGCTGTAGGGCTTCAGAAATTTCTCCACTAAAAAAAAAATAAAAAAGCAAGAAATGGAGTTCAATAGTGTAATGAGGCTTGGGTTTGTGACGGTGTCTTTCAAAAGATGGGATGATATGGAGCCAAGAAGGAAGGGAGAAACTCAAACGCATTGGGGGCTTGATGCAAGTTCTGAGACCAACTCCTAGAGGCAGCTGAAGTCAAACAGCAAGCCTTCCCACAGTTTCAACGGCCCCTAGATGTACATTTGAACTTTTGCAGGTCTACCAGGACTAAACCGAAGCTCTTGAGATTCAGTTATTCGTTCTGGCAAAAGTTGCTGTTAAATCCGTCAACAACTAAAATGATACATTGCTACAATTTCCTTGGTAAGTAATTAGTACACTGGAACTGCTTTTTGAAACCATCAGTAATTGTAGTACATAAGGATCGCTTCTTCATGATATTCACTGGGAGATGAAAAGAGGAAAAATATGACAAGGGTTGAATATTTGAGAAGACAGTTTTAGTCTTAAAAAAGGAAGGAGGTAATTTTAAAATTTCAATGCTTCTAAAATGTATACATATATATGTGCATATATATATCTGCACACATAAATAGAAATATATGTAGTATGTGTATACATACACATAAATCTACATTTACATATCTAAGACTATAAAAGCATTTTCCCAATTTGTAACAAGTTTCTTTTCTCTGAAAACAAACCATTAAGCAATCTGCAAGTGTGCCAATTGCCTGGAAAAATAAAAAGAGAACCACTGACATTGTTTCCAGCCCGCCAAAACAAACCCACCCTGACTGCTGAGACATAGACCAATGGGACACATGTGTGTGATAACCCCATTCCAGAGTAAATCCAGCCACAATATTAAGGAGTAATTTGAGTAATAAAAAAGTTTCATTAACTGTAAATCAAAACACATTTTATGCCTGGAAGGCAATTTTGAGCTTTCTTACTCTTCCTACCTTCTTCCGGTACCCTTCATTACAATATAATCAATTAGGAATGAGCTTGAACCAAAGCTAGGATGCCAAGCAGCCCCACACACCAAAAAGATTTGAAATTGTGTATATCTATAGGCAGTGGTTTATTACACATTTCTGGCAAAATTTTAATAAATCTGATTTAAATATGTTTTTACCAAAGAGTAGGTTTCATGTGAGTCAAATAGCTTTTGCACTTGACTTAACTGATTAGTAGTAGCTTGCTTTATGATCTCCCACCCTTTCCCACTTGCAAAGTAGTGTGCTATGTCTTTAATCTCCTGCTTAATGGCTTATGCTACAACATTTAATTCACATTTGCAGTTAGCCAGAATGCTACGGTCAGCAATCACAATTCGGCTGGAAAGCAACAATGCATTAAGCTGTGATAAATTAATCACTTGGAAACTTGTGAACATGTCCTAAGGAACTTATGGTTGCCCCTTAGCACAGTATTTTTTCCACTCTATCATTTTAATGGCTTTAGCCTCTCAGCACTATCATGACAAAAGCAAAGGCTCTTTTCTTCCTTCTGAGGCACGGAGAGGAAGTGTTATATAGGATGTCTGCGTCTGAAAAGGAAATTAAGGCTGAATCCTCTGCATCTTAGGTGGGTTCATTAATTAGTGGGCCATCGTTCCTCTCCGGTTATATTCAGCCACCAGTTTTTAGGCATTTGGGAGGAGGAGGGAGGGAGAGGAATCTTATTACCATTAGGAATAAAGAAGACCAGATTCAGATAAAATAAGAATTGGCTGAGGTCCCTGCTCAAACCTCAAAGCCCTTCTGAGGTTTGAAAAAGTTTAGTACGCTCCTTTATTTTCTTCTTTTGCCATAAGGGCACTTCCTGATACTGGCAGGAACAGAACAGTGAAAATATTATGTGAAAAGCTGTGGTTTGAATAAATTTTGCCAATTGTACAAACCTGTGGTGTTTCTGTTGGGGGTTTTTAAGATCTTTTTTATTGGGTTTCTATAAACAGAAAAGGCAATACCAACAAAGAACACTCAGATATAATAGATATCTGAGCAGCAGGCCTAAAGAATGCTGTGGTGTGTGGAGCAGACACACAGCTCCCTAGGGTCCTGATCCGCAATCAAGCCCTTTGGGTGGACCCTGGCATTACACAATGACATCAGTGAGGTTCTGGGGAGCTCATGCTTTTAAGTGACATCACGTACTTAAAACCTTGCATGGTAGTTGTCAAACATATGGAAAAAATATAGGGTGGAAAGAAAGGAGGTACAAATTCACTACCAACAGAATCTTTCCATTTTCGTGACATTCTTTCAAACACAAATTCTTATGGTCATAGAAACATCCAAACCACTTCTCGGATGTCTGTACCAATCATATGTTGATTATACATTTGTCAATTTACTGGCAAAATATTTTTAAGAGCACATACATACAAGCACATCCGTATTGTCAACATCAATCTTCTCCTGAAAATTCAGAAACCAGAGGAGCATCTCCTTGCAATGTTTGAGTGAAATTGTGCTTTATGAGCATAACATCTGATACCCAAGAAACCCCCTAAACTGTCATGGCAATTAAGTTCAGGTTTTTGTGATAAATTGTACTCTCTTTATTCCTTTGAGGTTTTAAAAAAACAATTCATGTGTTCAAATTCTTTCACAAGTTCATAGTGAATTTTGCAGTGTGTTTGACAGCTGCTTTTTCTTTATCCAGTAGGTCCACCTTTTAGTATCTATACATGATAATGACAAGTGAGAGTTTTTGACTGAAAGATCCTGACAGTTTTTTGGTCTAGATGAAATGAATTACTGCTATCAGCCCACCATCTAGAAACCTCACCAATTCAATTAACGCTAATTGAAATAGTAATTGATAATGTCAGCTCAAAGGCCGCAAAACAAATGAGCCTTAAATCTGAACTGTTCCTTTATCTCCAGACTTTAGATTTATATCCTGGAAATGCTTATTGACACAGAAATGCATTTGTTGGCAACTTCATTGGAAAAATTATTGGAAGTATATCAAATAAAATGGGAGGAACTGGAAGAAGAAGTCATGAATGTACTATAAGGTATACCTCTGCCCTGGTAGGAAAGAAAGCAAAATGTCCAGGTGCTATGTGTTATTTCAAGACAGGATTCATTTTCCCTACCTTTGGATGTTTATAATGTAAACTTCTGCTTCTAAACTAAGGTTTCAATTCAGGTGTCTAGTAATTGGCACTTAGTGCCATTTTTGACGATCAATGAAATCCTGTTTGGTGTCTAGTTGCTGCTCCAGAAGGTCGCACATTTTCTGTGAATCCTATATAATTTTTCCCAGCTACACATTCATGTTTGGGATGCCATGAAGCATCTCAAATGACAGTGGATACCAAGGTTGAGGCAAACGAATCATGCCTATGGTGTTTAGATTCCTTTCAGGGGAGCAGAGGTCTCTATTCAGGGAACCAGTTTCCCAGCTTCTGGCTGTAATGGTGAAGGGTTGCTCACATGTAGGTAGGCAGTGCCATTTGATATGCCTTAGGATACTTGGCCTGGCCTTCAGCTGCCCTAGGAGTTCACAGTCTCCCATAATTGGCATCCCTCAGCAAATACCACAGACAAACCAGGACACCTCAAATGGCACGGGATGCCTACGTATGGACAGGTAAATCAGCCCATGTATCTCTGGATTTGGAGCTATATCTCACCTTTATTGTTAGGTGAAGTAAATCCTGACATTTATGTCCTTACTTAGGAGTATCTATCTGCTGGATGTATTCTCTTGTTCAACACCAGGAATCCATGCAAAAGAGAGGACATCAGTTTTTTTGTACTGTGGATACAGCACTCCCATTCAGCTGTGAAACTGAGGATGTATAAATGAGAATGATACTAGTACGTGTGGATCTCAGAAATTTAAGATTCTAACCTCAACCTCTAACCTTGCCCTAGAGGGATATTTAAGCAGCTGACTTCATTGGGTTATTGATATAAATCCGGTTATGGAATATCCATCCTGAGCTATCACGGTAAACTTAAACACTCAGACAAAACAAATAAATAAGGACACAGAGAACTTAGGGTCAAATCTTCAGATAAAGGAGATTCAGCAGAGCTGTATATCTGGGTAAGAATTAGTCCTTTTAATGGAAAACTGTATAGCAGAAAATCCATTTGCACAATTGCTGCGGGGACATATATATACACAACACCTGGTGCGTTTCAGAAGGAAGCCATAGGACAAATGAGTTTCCTAAATTTGTAGTTTATTGAGGCTGTGGTCCAGAAACACACTTTAGCATCTGAGTATCTTTCATCATTGCTGTGAAAGGGAATAGTCCTGCAGTCCTGCAAGAGCTTAAATGTCTTATTCTTGTTTGTCAGAAAACTACTTTGTCTGGCTGATCTATTAAGCTGCTCTACCCAGCTGGAAAACTCTGCACTTTCATGTCCTATGCCATTCCACGGCTGTGTTTATTTTGCTCATTAACAAGAATGCTTTCAGAGTGGCTTAGATATAATCAAAATATTATGATCTCCGCACCTTCAAGGTCTGCCAGAGCATAAAGCATAGACCAATATAGCTGACCAGCCAAAGAACAGATTATCTGTGATAGACAGACAGTGTCAGGTTGCTGTTGCGAAACAGTTCCCTGTGTGTGTGAGTGGCAGGAGGGAATGGGTTAGGGAAATAAACTTGCAGAGAAAATAGGATATTATTTGTAAACACAAACTGCTCATCTAGGAGTTACACAACCTAATCACTTCCTATGAATGCCACTTGAAAACCTACTAATATACACGAAATAAAATTTTAAATGAGGATTTAATGAGAAGATGACAACACATTTCCTAAGTGAGTCCAACTTCAGAGAATATCAAAGGTCACCAAAAGTGCCAATCTATGAATGAACAAAAATTTTTCGAGATGGCAGAGACTTCAGACATAAAACTTATTTTGATTCATTACTCACAGAAGCAGTGAATAGTTCTGTATTTCGCACATAATAATGGATAGAAATTTTTTTTCTGGTGGATATTAACTACAAGAATAGAGAGTGTTACATTTGTATTATGGATCATTA
Source organism: Psophia crepitans (assembly GCA_013399095.1). NCBI lineage: Eukaryota > Metazoa > Chordata > Aves > Gruiformes > Psophiidae > Psophia > Psophia crepitans. Next base: position 9,132 of record VWZZ01000531.1, read on the forward strand.
TCATGATCAAATCATCATAACACATTGAAGGAGTCTAAATATGAGCCGTGCCATATAAAAATAAAGGAGAGCATAGTGTATTTTCATGTAGTTCCTCCTCTGGAGGCAAGTAGGAGATTAAGTAACTTAATGAATGGCTCTGGAAAGACAAAACACTGTAGTAAGCTCAGTCCTGCTGTAAATACACACAATCCATTGACAACCTAATCTGTTTTTGTCCAGAGCCATATTTAGTATGTGGCTATCCATCCTCACACTGCGTTCACTCCCTCTGTTTCACACTAAAGCAGCTCCATTGCTTTCACTAAATGGAGCATGACGTTTTCTTAAATAAGTGCCTGACTGTAAAAAACCAGTATACATAGAGCATAGCATGAGGAAAACAGCTTCCTATTCTGATTCGTGCCTGTGATTTCACAAGACCTATATCTGTCAATAATCGCATTTAGAGCACATCCGTTTTAATTCCCCAAAGCACTGCATTTATACGAGTGAACAAACTCCTGTTATCAAAAGAGAGTCTTGGCTCCATGGTTAAACTGGCGTAACACTCTTGACCACAGTTCTTGAGAAAGCACAGCAGGTAGATTGTGTTGGGGCCGAGAATCTGGGATCCATGAGCCCACGTTTCAGGCTTAGATAGCAAAGCTGGAAATGTGAAGTTTTTGCTATCAGTCCAAGCAACTTCTTTGGCACCCGGTTATCCTTGAGGTTTGTCTTCTGGAGTTGTGACACAGAACTTAGCCTCTCTCAAAGTTTCAAGAAATGCCAGGACTCAGGACTGTTGCATGTACCCTGGGATCCCAGAGTTCCTACCACAGTTAAGTGTTACAAGAAATGACCAGATGCTTCACTGGTACATTCCTGGGTTCACGTTCCCCAGCTATTAACACTAGGTTTCTCTTCTGCATACTGAATTTCCTGCTGGGGACATTTACTTGGACATCTTGTCTACGAAAGCCCTGGGCTCAAACATGAAGTTGTGAAATGCCTAAGCTTCTGGGAGATCAGCAGAGTTGCTATGTTCAGTCTAAAATGTAAATCTAAAATTTTCTCATGTATCAAAATAGGGATAAGGGGGTTTGTGTTTAGTAGTCTATAATAGGAAAAAAAGAGAAGCTTTCCTAGTTCTAGTTATAAAAACAATTTTGCCACAACTGCATAGTTTTCACTATAGATCTTGATCCCATCAGAATCATAGTTATCACTAATTGGCAGATCATGCTATAAGTTATTTCCTGCTGGCTATTAGGAATTTTGAAAATATGCCTATCTCTTTCTTTGTGTCCAAACAAGTTTCATCAACTGCAGAAGCATTTGTATCAGATGTATGGGGAGGAAATCCATTCAGTCTGTGTGTCAGAAGAAGACAGTGTTGAACAGATTCCTCAAACTGATTGAATGTTTGCAGCAACCTTCACATCCCACAGTGGGTTCCTCCAAAGGATGGAACTTTCTTCACTCCTGAGGAACAAGTTTCGTACTCCTACAGAGACGTGAATTAAATTGATGTGCAAGTAATTGAGAATCCTCCCTGCATTTTAGAAAGACTTGGATTAGAAGTATGATCCATCTCTGCTCTGATCTCACAGCATATAGAATCACCAATATGAGCAGTAATGGGTACAAATCACAATGTCTCACTGAAGACAGTCCATACGATTGAATAAAACTCAACTTTATTCATGGGATGGAACTGCTGTGTTTGCATCATGGATGCATAAGAAAGGCATTCAGATAAATGGCCATACTTTAATGGTTGTATGAAAAGTATGCAAAATAATAATAAAACCTCTATTACTGCTAATCCCACATTTAACTGAAGTAACTGAAACATGGAACCAGGGTTAGGAGAGGGATACACAGCAGAAAATAAAATATGTCTATGTATATGCATTTAACTGTAGGAAAGGGTAGAAACATATAGTTAATGAAGACAATGTGACATTCCTCTCTCTCCAGTTCAGAGTAAATAAAACAATCCTACTTTCTTTCCAAGAAATCAATCAAACTGCACCACAAGTACAGTGACAAACCTATTGTTTCTTACAGCTTTCAGAATGAATGTGAAATTATGTGTGTTTTGCTTGGCACAACTGAATCTTCTCCTCAAATCCCATGAACCAAGTCCCAAGCCTCATCTTTCTCTGTCAGAATACCCTGCAAATCATTATTTTTCAGTGAAAAGGTCTCTCTGAAATCTTTCTTGCACTTCTCATTCCAGGTATATGCAAGGATGTTGTATGGTGTTGGAGCATGAGGAAGGGCTGTCTGTTTTCAGCTCCCTTGCTGTCTATACCCAGTAGCCACTAAACTTTTTGAAGAAAAGTTGGAATATTTCCCTCAAAATCCTTCTCTTTCTGAGTTTAAAATATATACAAAGGTATGTGAGACCGTATCACCTAAGGTATACACATGCTAATTTTAATAGATTATATACTGTCCAGAAATAAGGTGGCCTCTATTTTTGAACTCCCCTCAATGCAGCCTTATGTTAGCAAGCAGTGTGAGTGGCCGCTCCAGAAGAAGAAAGCCAGGAGCTGTAGTGATGGGCTCCAGTGCTGATCTCAACGACAAGGGGTACAGTCCCACAGTGCAGAGTAGGTCTGAGGACAGTAACCGGTGTCAGCCAAATAGTCCAGTGACCATCAGGGAAGTCTGCTGTGATGAGGCAGACCAGAGGTGAAGCTAGGAAGTCAAGTCAGCAAAGCAAGGTCAGGATCAGCAAGGGAGGCATGGGAATATCTATAGTGAAGTCCTGGCAAGGACCAACACCAAGGACATGGCTGAAGTGCAGCTCCTTGGCTGAGTTTATGAAAGTTTGATCTAAGGTTACATGTCTTTACCATATAGAAGTTGACCTTGAACGCAGACAGCTAAACCCCTGTGATGGAGGAAAAGGGTTGCTGATGCACTCGAACCCTTGACACCTTCTTGATCACCATACTGTTTCCTTATCTTTCAAAATGTCCTCAGAACATCCCCAAAACAGATGCTGGCTGGCAAAAGCCCACAAACGGGATAGGTGACCATCGGTCCTGTACAGCTCAGTGGCTGTGGATCAGCTCTACAAGCTGTGTTGCAGGTTTTTCTGGATCTTTTCATATATCTACAGTGATGGTACAAAGAAACTGAGATTTGACTCTGCAAGCCATTCTTAGATAACTTGGGATGGGTTCCAGCACCTACTGTGCTATCAAAGCTCAGAAGTCAAGGCATGCAGAATCCCCTTATTTCCAGGGGTGTAGATCTTATACAGTTAGAGCAGAAGGACAGGTTCTGTTACTGAACTGCATCCTAAGTGATCCACTTACCAAACATCTGTGACTGGGTTGAAATTCCATGCCACTGCAAATTCTTACTTCCATTTTAATAGGTGATTTAGACACATCTGTGTGGAACCAAACTGGAATTTGTTGCTGTGCGTATTCATCTATAAACGTAATACCTAGTTCAAAACCTAATACAATCATCACATGAATAGGAAACAAAAGTCAGTCTGGATCCATAAAAATCTTCCAATTTCAACATTTGTGTGCTTTCAGACAAATGAAGTGAGATCTACCCAGTGACTATTTACAGTTCTTTTTTAAACATTTCTTTTTGTCCAGTTCAGTAGTAAATATTTGTTTAACCATCAGTATTGCTTTTATGCACTGTGGTCATGCTCCTGATTTCTCTCCTCGGCTTCAGTCATGTGGAGAAACAAACAATGCAGAAAGGGACTTGTCAATGTAATTTGTCTTCCACTTATGTATGCTACAATAAAATAACACTAAAAATTATGGAAAAGGACTGTTTAGAGTAATGATGGCTAAGTCATTAACTCCTGCAGTAGAATTTGTGAGATAGTGAGTTCTAGAAGAGAAAATCTTTGAGATTTTGTGACTTTTCTTTAAAATTTAACATAGGAGCTGTGGATGCAGTTGCTTAACTTGAATGAGTCTCCTAGTACACTAAAATGATATTTGGTGTCACAATATGTTTATTTCAACTACATTAATTTTATGCAAACTTTTCTGCTTGGTCACATTGGAAAAATAAGATTGCTGAGAGTCTTCTGTATGCTCATTTCGTCTTCAAATTTCTCATTTGCTTGAGGCAAATGATTTTCCGAGAACCTTGCCTGTAATTAAAGACGCAATAATTCTTCCCAGAAAAAGCAATAACACCATCCAACAGTATCACTTTCCCACTTCTTAATTAAGGTTCTGTAATTTTGTTATTCATTGACAGTAACCAACATACACATACTTCTGCATAATTATACCGCAGGTCCATTAGGGTCTGTGAATATGTATATGTTTGCCAGTTGAAACTCTGATCCATCTAAGCCTGACAAGTCGTTTCAATGAAATGAAACTAGTCTTAAAAAATGAATCATGGCAACCTATGAGTAAAAGCAATTGAACATTTTAGGGAAATTGGACTTTGTGGAGACCGTTATCTTTCCACATTAATAACAGAAAACAAATGTTCATAATATAAATATGCGAAATGTACAGCAACAATCGAGATATAAATCATTGTGTAGACAATGTTGAAATTCTGCTTCTAACATTAGTCGATGTAAACTGCAGTTAGTTTGAACTGGTGTTATGTTGAGATGTCGCAATGGGAATTAACACGACTTTTTAGCAGAAAAATTTCTGCAATCAACAGAAAGCAAAAGCGTGAAGTTTAATGACTATGGCCTAGCGTTCATGAGCAATGCCTAATTTAAAATGTCCTGTTCAGCAGCTGCATCTGTTGATGCACATCTTTAACAAAATTCTGTAGAGGCTCTTAGGACCAGATACAATTTGCCTTAATTTAAACTTTGAACTGAGATATTTGAGAAAGAAATGTGGTCATGGTAGACTCATCATAAGAGTTAATGAGGACAGATAGACACGTGGAGAGGGAGAATTAGTTGTTAAGTAGATTGAAAAAACTCTGGCATGTACATGAAGTTGAAACACCCTCTGAAATGCATAATTTTCTATTGCCTATTGACTAGTACCTGAAGTGGAGTGGAAGGAATCCAGCCTCCAGAGTACTTCTGCCTAATCAGACATCTTCCCCAGCTTAAATATTTCAGTGACTGTGTCAGTTCAGAATTGTGTTTCTGGCAAGCAGGTGGTTTGGATGCTGCTCTCTTCTCAGTCTGGAAAGCTGCAGCTCATTTCTCCGAAAAGTGACCTAATCACCTATAAATGAGATTGCAAGCAATTGCTATCTACTCCTTCTGCTGCAGATATATCACTGCTCAGAGGCCAATACAGAAAACAAACAAAAAAAAAACCACAGCAAAAAAACCCAAAACAAAAGCAAACAAAAAACCCCAAGCCCCTCAAAATCAGAAAAATTCAAGACAACTGATTTTAGCCTAGCTATAACAGCCTTGAAGTCAAAACTAGGAGTTTCAAGTGTCTCATTGTCTCATTGCCCTCCAACCACCGATCTTTTAAACCCATTTCCTTTATGGGTCTGGCACTTAAATAGCCAGTTGGAACTGGATATTCACATGGTATAGGAAACATTGGGAAAAAATCATCACTTAGGTCCTGCTGCATCAAGGACAGTGCTGAAAAAAAATATGAAAAATATCTTTGGAGACATCTCTTTGGTGTATTATAGTTCAGGTGTGATAGATTCCTCTAAATCTAGAGTTGGGTAAATTCAATCTTCAAATCAATCTTTGTGTTCTTATGTGATTGTCTTTCTCTAAAAAAAATATCTTAGTAAGCTGCATTTTGTCACTTTTATAGGGGCCTTTTACTATTAAAATTTCAGTAACATTTATAGAGTATTATTATCTGTGTTTTAAGGAGGTCAGAAGCACTGAAAGCCGTCCTGTGCCTAAATCCAGAAATTTAGTAGTCTAGTTAATCATAAAAAGAGGGGAGAAACATGACAGATAAATTTCAGCAGTACTGTGTGAGGTCCTATTTTCAAATTACAGAGAAATAAGAGGAGCATTAAAAAAGATGTAAAATAAAAGAAAAAAATTAGGACTATCAAGGGAAAATTTCATTCAGAGTATGACCTTGACATTAACTAGTTACAATCTTCCTGTTAAAACCAGGAACAGAACAGATTTCACTTTAGACACTCTCCAGGATATGCCAGGTGCTATGCTAGAGCAGTACGATCCTAATACAGAATTGAAATCTTTGAATTTTATGAATTGTTGCTCTGTTACTGAAATCAGAGTTTTTAGGCAATCATATCTTTTTTAGTTTCAAACAATTTTTTTTTATAAATCTGATTCTGAACAATGTTGCAGCTCCTAAGACATCTCTGTCCTTTAGGGCAGTGATTTTTAAGAGCAGGAAACTGAAACACTGTCAAAGTAATCAGTACACTTTCACATATTGCCCAGGGTTTCTAAGAAATATCTTGGATTAGTTGAATGAACTACTCTGAGTGCTGGTAATTCATGGATCTAACGAGAAGACTGTTAGGTGGTAGCTAATATTAGCCAAGAAAGGTCTGTGGCATCTCTGTGTTTGAACCTTGAGTGTCCCAAGAGAGTTTATAACATCTGCCTAGAATTCTAACAAGATTAACTTGACCAAACGCTTGGTCAGCTTTTGTAAAATGAATTATGACATGACGGTAAACTAAGTATTCCACTTCCACCACTTTATGTGCAGCGTACAGAGTTCAGCAATAAATCTATCATCTATTTCCAGATACTTAACATTTATTTTTCTTTCCATAATCAAGAATTATATTAATAGTAAAGAAAGCCCAGTTTACTGTGTTGCTATTCCATGGCATCCTAGCGATGAGAAACACAAGCAAGGAAGCAAGCAAGGTTTTATTGTCTGATACAAGATGTGCAACATCCCTTTATAATATCTCTATGTACACACACTTCAGTTGTATAAACCCATCTTTTAAAACCACTTCTGTAATGAGACTAGAGTGTAGTGCTCAACAGAAAACACAATTTAATCAGAGTAAAATGGAATTCATGTCTGATTATGCTGTGTCTCTGAAAATTCACTGCTATGATATGCTCTGGGGAATCCCCGCAAGCCTTTTCAGTTGATGTGAATATAAACTATAGAAGTTAGAATAATAAACAGTTAATTAACTGGTCCTTCAGCATGGTAGCTAGTGGATACTAAAATAATACAGAATTCTCACATGTCATATTATCAATATGGTACTAGTTTTGGGGGTAATTTTTTTGTTTGTTTTTGGTTGTGTGTGTTTTTGGTATATTTTTTAAGGAGAACACTGTGAATATTGTGAAAGCAAAAATATAGAAGCACAGATATTTTATGGACAGTCGATTGTGCATAGTATTTAATTCATGCTTGGCTCGTAGAATTATGCAGGAACTGTTTGCCCTGAAGATTTTTAGATGAGTATGAGGTCACCAAGCGGAATTCTGAGGTATGTTCATAATAGTATGTATATTTTTCAAGCCACCATACATATGGTTCCTAAGTTTTCCCTAGAAAAATTTTTGAAAACAAAAGAATTATAAAAAAAAAAAGAAAGCTTTTAATTGATTCTAAACACTGTTAAAATCAGGGGCACTATTTTTTTATACTCTACATTGAGGTTCAGTTTGAGTTCTTCAATCTTCAACATTGAAAATTATGCATGCAGCCTCGGTCAGCAGGGTAGGCTCATTCAACAGCTCAGAAAAACAAATGGGGACCTCCACCGAGGCATTCATCCTGTGATTTCAATACCTGTCTTCAGATAGGTCAAATAATCTTCTAGAACTGCCTGTATCTCTAGTGATACAGAAGCTCTAGTGATTAATTTAGTCCAGACACCTATTTTAAATCATGAAAGTATTGACAAAATGGATCCCACCTTGAATGAGAAAAAAAAGATTTCTAAATGTCTTTATGTGTTTCAGTTCAGAAGTTTGAATAATGTACATATAAACTAGATATGCTTGTGAACTTTCTGTATTGCGAAACAGAGACATTAAAGTGCTTATTTCTATGTATAACATGGGATTTGTGCTCATATTTTTGGGACGTTATTCTGAAAATCAAATCCCACGCTCAGCTATGAGATCATAGAATCATAGGAATCACAGAATGGTTTGGGTTGGAAGGGACCACATGGATCATCTAGTTCCAACCCCCCCTGCCATGAGCAGGGACACCCTACACTAGATCAGATGCACTTACCTGAAGCATCTCAGTAATCTCAATGAAGTCAAAACTAAATGTGACTTCACACTTAGACTCACAGGACCGCAGAACTGTTGAGAATGGAAGCAACTTCAGTTGATTGTCAGGTCTATCCATCTTGCTCAAAGAGGGTAAACTAGAGCAGGTTGTTCAAGGTTGTATCCAGTCCAGTTTTGAATATCTCTAAGAATGAGGACTCTATAGCCTTTCTGGGCTAAAGATGGAATTTCTGGGTGATCTGGGTGGTTGGTTTTGTTTGTTTGGTGTTTTTTTTTTTTTTTTTTTTTGTGGTTTTCTTGTTTGTTT